>JAYKAV010002419.1:305187-334432 GCA_035582835.1 Phoebastria nigripes
GTCCATCCTTCCTGGACTCCTTTGCCCCTCAGGACTGCCTCCCAAGGGACTCTGTCAACCAGGCTCCTAAACAGGCCAAAGTCTGCCCTCTGGAAGTCCAAGGTAGCAGTACTTTTAACTCCCCTCCTTACTTCTCCAAGAATCGAAAACTCTATCGTTTCGTGATCGCTATGCCTAAGACAGCCTCCAACAGTCRCATCACCCACAAGTCCTTCTCTGTTCACAAACAACAGGTCCAGCAGGGCRCCCTCCCTACTTGGCTCACTCACCAGCTGTGTCAGGAGGTTCTCTTCCACACACTCCAGGAACCTCCTAGACTGTTTCCTCTCTGCTGTATTGTATTTCCAGCAGACATCTGGTAAGTTGAAGTCCCCAATGAGAACAAGGGCTAGTGATTGTGAGACTTCTCCCAGCTGCTTATAGAATATTTAATCTGCTTCTTCATCCTGGTTGGGTGGTCTATAACAGACTCCCACCACAATATCTGCCTTGTTGGCCTTCCCCCTGATTCTTACCCATAAACACTCAACCCTATCGTCACCATCATTAAGCTCTAGACAATCAAAACACTCCCTAACATACAGGGCTACCCCACCGCCTCTCCTTCCTTGCCTTTCCCTTCTGAAGAGTTYATAGCCGTCCATCGCAGCACTCCAGCTGTGTGAATCATCCCACCATGTTTCCATGATGGCAACTATATCATAGTTTTCCTGCTGCACAATGGCTTCCAGCTCCTCCTGTTTGTTGCCCATGCTGCGTGCATTGGTGTAGATGCACTTCAGTTGAGCTATTGATCCTGCCACCTTTTTCGGGGGAGAAGCCCTAATTRCTACGTGACCATTCTCAGGCGCTTCCATGGTTTCTAACACATCCATAACCCTTGYGTCTTTGCTGCCACATGGATCTCTATCCCCTACCTCCACTGAGACAGCAGACCGAAGGACCTTGCTAGCACACCATCCCTCAAACATTGGGTGCCACCCCCAGGCTTATCTCTAGCAAGCCTGGTTTTATCCCTTTCCCCCTTCAAATCTGGTTTAAAGCTCTTTCAACAAGCCCTGCTAACTCCCATGCAAAGATCCTTTTCCCCCCCAGGCCTGGTGTCGTGTAGACTGACCCATGACCAAAAAACCCAAAATTCTGCCAGTGACACCAGGCTCGGAGCCAGGTATCGATCTGCTGGCTCTTCCTGTCTCTTCCTTCATCATTCCCTGCAACTGGAAGGATAGAGGAGAACACTACTTGTGCTCCCGATCCCTTAACCAGTCGTCCCAAGGCCCTGAAGTCTCCCTTGATTGCCCTTGGACTTCTTGTTGCAACTTCATTGCTGCCTACCTGAAAAATCAATAATGGATAGTAATCTGAGGGCCGTTCCAGGGCAGGAAGCTTTCTCTTCACATCTTTAACCCGGGCCCCAGGKAGGCAGCAGACTTCCCTAAGAAGTGGGTCCGGTCTGCATATTGGGCCTTCTGTTCCCTTCAGAAGGGAGTCTCCTATGACAATGACCCATCTTTTTTTCTTTATGGAAGCAGTTTTGACACAGGGCATAGGCCGACTTAACCTCAGCGACACCTCCAAGCTAGATAAGCCATCATCCTCGTTATTGTTTGGTTCCACTTGCAGAGCCTCGTGCCTATTATGCAAGGGCACCTGGGAAGGTGGGGTAGTGTTATGACCCAGACTGGGCAAACCGGTGGGGGTGGGGTCAYAGAGGTTTCGAAATTCCCTCGGGCTAAATTAAGGTGAAACGACACCAAATGATTGGTTAAACATTTTGTTTAAGGTAGAAGCAATCTGAACTTGGAAAGCGTAACAATAAACAACGCGAACTTAGCTTGCATAACAATAAGCAACCCATAACAGTAGGCAATGTGGGTTCTATTGAAACATTTAGGAGAAGAAAAAGAAGAAACAGGAAAAGAAAAAAGGAAGGAGAGAGAGAAAGGAGATAGATATCACCACCCTTGGATCCCGCGATGACAATGCACATGGCAATCCTCTGGTGGCTGGCGCGCGCTCCTTGCGTTGGTGTCCTTTTATAGTCTTGTTTCCCGCCTCTAGGTTGCGCCAGTCCTTGCGCCTCAAGGACTTATGTAACTCCTGATCTTCTGCGCAGGCGCCATTGTGGGGGTGGTCGCGAGGGTGGCCTTCAGGTGGTCGCAAGCCCCTTTCCCAGATAAACTCTGTATGACCTTTTGCCAGAGATGATGAGTCATCCTTACTTGGCAGAACTCGGARCTGCGCATCCTCCGCTACGTCCTCTGGGTCCTGTGTTAATTGACTTCTCACTTATGTTAATCGTTGCTATACAGAACTTGCTTTGCCACAATGTTTGAGACATCAACTTCACATTAACTCTTTCAGTCCCTCACAGATATCAACTTCACATTAACTCTTTCAGTCTCTCACAGGTAGTCACAGAGGAGACACACCTGCTGCGCCGGGCAGGAACTTATCGCCATTGCCCCCTATCCCTTAAGTCACTGTGTTCAGCCAGGCAGAGAGAGGATAGGGAATCCTCCATATCATGTGTCCTGTCTGCCTGTTGGGCCTGTCTCAGGGAAGGTAGGGTGCAATTCCAGTAGTCTATCGCTCTCTCGCACTCCCTGATACTCCTCAACCTACTCGCCTCCTCCCGGAGCTCTGTCACTAAGCAGAGGAGTTCCTCTACCTGGGCGCACCTCCCACAGGCGTGCTCACTACTGCCGTCCGATCCTGGCATAAGAGCAGGGCACAGCCTGCACCCTGACACCTGGGTGGCAGCGTGTTCCCGCCGGAGCTCTGCCTGGGAAGCTGTGCCAGTCATGGCGGGTGCAGAGCTTAGAGAGGCCATGGCTTTCTGCTGGGTGGATACCGCTGTTCCCTGGTCAAGCCAGCAGAGCTTCAGCGGCCTTCCTGCACGCCCTTCCATGCCAACCGCCACGCAAACTGCCACACCACACCCTGCTCGCTAGTGCTCCCTAAGGGCTTCTTTTATATGTGGGGCGGGCGTGGCCACCATTGCTCCTGGCCCCGCCCAGGCCCCGTCAGCCACTGTCGCGCAAGCTGGGGGCTCCTGGTGGCTCTCTCGGCTCCCCCGGAGGTCCCCCCAGTTCGGGAAACCCCGCTGTGCACCATGCTGGAGCGCTCTGCTGCCGATCGTGCCGGCACTGGAGCTGCTCGCCTCAGCGACTGGTATTATGGGACATCTTATTATACATGCTATTTCAATTTTGAAACTTGCAAATTCACCTGTTTTTAAGTGTTCATGAAAACTACTGAATTTTCAGCAGTGAACTGACAGTATACAGCTTTAGACTACCACAACTTCCTAAAAATCAATACGTCACCAGGTTCTGAAACTGCCTTTCACTTCTAAAGATGCATTTGCATAGTAAGCATTCCTGAAAATAGTTTTTTAAAATAGTTTCATAGTTTCTATAGAAATAGTTTCATTAAAACAGTTACAGAAGTCTCTCAAACTTTAAGAATATAGATACATATTTATCTCGGTCAGAGACAAAGCACAGAATGTTTCTTTCCTAAAAGACAAAGGTCTTCAATTTACATAAATATGTGAAAACAGAGTTACAATAAAAGCCTTTTTTCATCTTTAACCATAGCAAACTCTGAGTGACAATTTTAATGTGCTCAATAGGTCTTATTAACAATTAGAGTACTAGATTAAAGATTACTTCTGTATGCCACTTTCAATATCATGCTAGCTGAAAAATTTACACCTTAGTCAGAAAATCATCAGAATATAGATAGTCAATTGCTTGAACAAGTTTAACACAATACTTGTAAATCAGTTTTCAATTCATTCTTGGATTGAAAGAGCTGCCATTTATCAAAAACAAAGATCAATTTTCACACACCTTAATTTCAGTTACCATTAGCTGTAAATCCATGTGGATTCAAATTGGATACATTCAAGCACTACAATTAATCAGATTTAAAGCCAATGATTCCTTTATAAAATTACTTTAAGTTATGATTATGCTTTTTGATCAACATTTAATGTATTGTCTTCTGACAAAATAATTGATTGATAACAGAAATTACATAATTTATTCACACACGTGGGGGATAAATAAGTAAAAATAATAGAAGTGTGAAAATCTGTGGATTAAGGAATGCACTCCCCACACAGTATCTGACATACAGTTGCTTTCTGTAGGAGTACATTCCTCAGTACTCCTGCATAGCTGTTCCTGAACTTTTGGCGTTGGCCACATGATCGCACTTTTTTTTGGTAATAGTCTAAGCTTCTGGCATGTACTAACCATATGACACGCTAATTATTTATAAGTGGATGGATTACTTTCCCCTAAAAAATCCATTCTATATCTTCAATTCTTAAATTACATGCCCTGTCACATTACATGGACTACCACTCACTCCTCGTTTCCAACCTCTCCCAGACAATTCAGTCACGACATCTCCTGATTCACGCTGCTTGGATTCGCAACTGCACCCTCAACAAGGCAGGCACGTGCACACGCACGTGTGCCTTCAAACATGCAGGGCAACTCCAGTTGCAAATCCACTGAAGGTCAGCATACAAGAGAGAAGAAACGCAGCATGCCCAACGTGCTACACAAAGATTGGGAAAGACAGGGAAAGAAGAATAATGGGACATTACAGATGTGAACATACTGCAGCTGTGGAAGCAGACAGGACCTGATTTGGCATGCTAAATGGACACAGGCTAATGGGTCAGAGGACAACACAAGGAGGAACCAGGGAGGCATGTAGTAATGTCATCTCAGGATCTCCCAATCATGTATCTTGCCCAGAAGCTCCTGCCCTTACCAAGCACGAACAAGCCTGTCCCCACAATTACTTCTCACGTACTCCAGTTCTCTGCTTCTCAGACGCACAGAGTGGAAAATAAAGAGTTAATAACAGATCATCTATAGGAAGTATAATTGTCTCAGCAGAGGCCAAGAAGAATGTTTAGGCTTTCCTGCTGTAAACTGGACCTGGCTCGGCTTCCTGACACGAGTATCTGAAGCAGGGCAAGGCATGGCAGCATCCCAGCACTCACAGACTTGAGTTCACAATGAGGTAGTTGATTCCTCTTTCTCTTCTTCGCCTCGATCTATGCCATACTTCTGAGGATCGTAACCTCCAGTTTGAGAAACACTATGTTAGTAATAGGACAGAATCATTAACAGATGGCACATAATAGGAAGTGGCGTATTTCACCCTTCTATTCTCTTGTCCCATCAAAAGAAACTAGCTAAATGTTTCATATTCTAAAATTTTTCATGCTAAAAATAGAGTCCTTACACAACTCTGATTTTCTAAAGATAACAAAAGCGTACTATATGATCCTAAAGTCTTCACTGCAGATAACTCTATAAATCCGACGAAAGGTGCAACCACAGCACAGACAGGCAAACAGATGCTTTCATCCAACTACCATAAGGAGGAAAGACAGATACACATTCTGCAAACAGCTGTGCTGGCAGAAAATGTTATTGAACCATGTGCTCATCACTCTTCTTCTACTAGAAGTTACCTTGCTTAACGATATGTCAAAATATGCAGAATTAACTTAAACAGCTTAAGTAGTGAGTCCTTCTACACTATTTTATTTTTAATGAAGCCGGTCAGGGAGCACAAACAGATCTGTTAGCAAAGCTAGCAAAACAGTCACAATAAACGACTACAGGAATGCTGAACGTAGTAACATCCACTATTGGCATAGGCAAACAAAATGATAAATTCATAGTGCTGAAGTTTGAGAACAGGCTAGGAAACAGTGTACCAGCCTACTGGAAATCACTGTTAAATATTCTTGTTACTAGTTTGCATTGAAGCCATACCACTATACCTTTGCTATAGTAATGTAATCTGCATTAACTAAATAACATTTGCATACTAGTTATAATTCTGCCCTCAATTTGTTAGACATACACTGTATGATCACATCAAAGTTTGTCTTTGTGGGGAGAAAAAAGTTATCAGCACATTTACACTTATTTAGCTTTGAAATGTATTCAGTGTTCAGTGACAAACAGAAAAAAGTATTTCCCACTGTGAAAGTCCCTGAAAGTAAAATGGAAATACTAGGTAGGATCTTCAAAAGCACGTGTTTGACTTAAAAGCACAAGTCCCCTTGAAGCACATACACACTTTAAGAATACCATCTTGTTTATATAATTTGTATTACAAGTTACTGTCCAGCCAAGTAGCTCCTATAATTAAGTGACTACCCAGCCGCTTACCTGATATAGCAACCTTTGCTCTGCATGCCAGCCGGTCTTTTGTCCCATTGTCTGAAGACCTGCCAAAAAGAAGAAAAGAAAAACGAGGTTTGAGACCTGTGCGTTTAGACTTCCAAAACTCAACCCTTGAAACATTAAAAAGTGCCAGGGTTTTCATATTATAGCTCATTTCAAACGCTTTTCTTTAAAGTTAAATTTCATATCTCTGGTTTAAGATATGAGTCATTAGATTCTTGAGGATAATCTGGAAGGAAGGTACACCATCAATTTTCTTAATTCCCTAGATTTTACTCCAAAGCTCATTTAACCCGGGTATTAAAAGACAAGTAGATTCATCTTCCTTGTCTTTTCTACTCCAACAGAATCAAATACGTTATCAACTTTTCCCCTTCTGTACACATCAATGAATAAGCAACTTAATTTATCGGTTCTATTATTGGTTAGAGAATTGCCGCCTCCTCTATTAATAGAGACCAATTACAAAATGTTGCATTGTTAATATTGTGATTTTACATGCAGGCAGTTTGCTAAGTAGCCAGAGTGTAGATCTCAAGGTCAACCTTAAATTGAACCAAAACAATCTGTAGATAATGAGTAACAATAGAGTGCTCTCCTTATATCTGCCACTGCTCCTAACCAACTATGGTGAAATGAAAATTTCTAGCTGCTACCAATATCCTGACTTCCAGAGGCAGTTTTCTTCAGAACTCACAGATTACAGACCCACGTAACAAGAAACAGGGACAAAATTCACTTGAAAACCCTAGAATTTTCTCTCTCAGCCATCATCATCTTATCTGGATTAAGCTTTAACCAAATTCCAGGCTTGAGCAAATACTGAAAAAAGAACTGCAAATGCATTATCAACTATCAAAGATATGATCTAAATGGTAAAGAAATAACTCTATAGCATGCATCTCTTCTAATGACCTCCACTGACAATTCAAAGGACAGAATTCTAAGCAATGCATGACAGACAGAAATCAAGTAAACAATACAGCTGACTAGGACTGTAGGAAAACAATACAGCTGTTCAGATCTATCTCCAGGTAACTCTGCCCTGTTCTGGACATGTGCCATCACCATTCTGTGGTCACTGACATCAAAAACCAGGAGTTGCGAACATCAGCATATATACATACTTGATATTATTCCATCATTAAAAACATAAATAAAAGATGAATCACTATAAAGGTCTTCATCTTAGTAGAAAAAAGCAATACAACTGCAATAATTACAGAATACCACAAGTTATAAGTGCTAGCTTTCAAAATCAGCTTTCACGATAATAGTTGATGTAGTCAGAAAATGCAGTTCTTTCCTTCAATAAATTTCTCCTATAAGACCACATTTCTGAAAGCAAAAAGTAGCAGGACTGTTCCTATAGATACAATTAACTGGAGCTAAGCATGTACTCGAAGAGTTTCTATGCTAAATTGCAATATAATATTTCATTAAAGTAATAACCTGAGAGCAATAGTGTCTCTGCACCACAATTCTCAACGTTGCACCCAAAATACATTCCATTAGGCAAAAAATTATAACATTATTCAAATAAACCACGTATACTTTAGCTCATTCAAGAGTTATAACATGAGAATATTTTCAACTAAACTGATTCTTCTTCATATTTATTGTTGTATTTTTTTATTACTTTGCTGTAGTTAACAAAAGTGGCCAGCAGAGGGTATCAATTAACCATGATGATTCCATCATTAAAGGGACCTTAACAACAATAGAAAGAATGAAAAGTAGAAATAGGTGTATTCTGACTTGGATAGTTTTGGTTTGTTCCTTCCGACCTGGTTAGGTACCTTTTTGTATGCTAAAGGTAATCAAGAAAATATGTCTATTATGTTACCTGATATTCAGATGCTGAATTCTAGTTTAATGTCAATAATAAAATCTACCCAGAAAAATATGACTTGTATTTAATTTCTTAAAGTAAAAAGAAGATACTGGAATGGTCTTATAAAGTAATGTTTTAAGGCAGCAGTAACGTATGTTTGTATGGGGGAAAACAGAAGGAAGGGTTTAAATCCACTTTCCTAGACAGACTGCTAAGAATTCACGTAAGCAAATGCCTGCTTCATAATGCTCCATTTGAATTTGAGCCATTACTCACCGTTCTTCGGTTCTGCACGAGACTGGCCCTTCTTTTCGGTTCTGTAGCTCTGTCCTGTATGCAAGTATACGAGCATTGCAAACCATCAGGTTTTTAACCGCTTGCAAGAGTTGGTCTTTTTGTGTGCTCACTGCAAGTAGCTTGCAGATGCCTTCCCGCATGCGGATTTCAAAGTTAATCTTCTCTTGGATGTCACATTCCTAGATATGCAAAAAACAAAGGACTAAACAAAAATCCAACTAACAATATCCTGAATTTTTAACAAGCTCTACTTATTTCACAGTTGGGATAGAAAACCCTAGGTTTTAATTATATGCAGCCATTTTGATGGTTACTAAATGTAAAATGATGGTTCTCTGTTCAGGAACAAGAGAGTAAAACACAGGACGTAACAGATTCACTATACCTATTATACATGCAAATTCCAAACCAGGTAGTAACATTAACTCACCGTAGCATCTGAAAGTTACTAAAAATTTATGTGCCTCAATGTGTTATTCATAGGATAATAACACATAGTCCCCTCATATGGTCATTGAGAGGCCTAACTGAACAAAGCTTATAAATTAACATTCCACTTTTTACAGTGATCCCTACTAAAATAAACACTAAACTCAGGAAAATATCTGAAATATTTTAAATCAGAAATTCAATCTCATTACTTCTTTGGCCATCTTGAAAGGGTTAAAAAATGTGTTTTTTTCACTTGTGGTTGATACAAAACTCAGGTAACACCAGCAGCGAAAAAAGGATAATATCCCAATACTTGACTGTTTCAGGCTGTGAAGTGGAAGTCAGACAGCTGTGGTAGCTTCAACACTACACAAGGACCATGCCTTGCCTGATGGCACAGCCATGCACACTTTTCATTCAAAAGTATGAAATAAGATAGCCTTGCCTGACAAGTCACTAGAATTCTGCATCACTGTTTTTTTGAAGGAGCGGGGGTTTTTTAAGGTATTACAAAAACTTCTGGGAAGTCAACTTTTTCCTACCTACTTTCAGAAAAGACAAACATTTATAAGTGCGCATTATTCCTCACTTGCCACTTCAAAGAGGTCAATCCACATCAAGCCGGCAGATCATTAAGGTGAAGGATTACAGTTTGCTGTCTCCCAAAGGTGTGCCAGATGCCGCTGAGGACTCTGATACACATTTCCTTGTTATGTGGCCATCCCTGGCCAAACCAAATATTTTTGACACATAAAAAGGAGTGTTGTCACTGTATTGCAGGGTTGCATTGCAAATACATTGCAAGTCAGTGATGAGTGAAGCTTTTTCAACACTGAAAGAGTGTCACAACTACCTCTGGAATTAAAAGCATCTTGTCAGTTTTCAGTTTTATAGTACATCTGAACTCAAAACAAGTGCTTTGGGGATGGATCTATAAGCAATTGACTAAAACTCATGATACAATAATTTGAATTTACAAGTTCAGTATTTCAGCTGGTAGAAAAGTACCGGCAAATGCTCTCCCTCAAGCCTTTAATCAGGATAGAAGTAAGAAGGAGCTAATTTCCCCACAGCTCAAGTACCTGAGAAATCCAGACCCCATGAAAGGGGTAATGCAGACGATTTTCTTCTTTACTTGGGACTCACTCTGTCATTAGCTGCCTTTGACATGAGAAAGTGACCCTTTATAGCAGTCACAAGAGGCAGGTGGAAGCTCACTACATAGTCACCACCCATTCCCTCCCAACTTTGCAGAAGTGGTTTTTATTGTTTTTGAAGGCCTGATGCCATAATGTAAAGATACACAAGGTTTCAGCTGCTGTTCTAAYTGCTCACAAAGCATTTCTCCCTCCAAACCACCCCCCTTTGTTATCCTAAAGGAAAAGTAGCTCCGGTCTGTAAGCCACACTCAGTACCAGCACAGCAACATGCTCAAGTTGTAATACTCTACTACACAGCATCTGAAACAGAGCTGATTCCCAGCCACCTCAGAACACTATTATAAAAACCCAGAGGCTATCAGATCCTTTCAGCGGTATAAGCCTCTTGTTCTATTTCCCACCTCTTCTGTTATAGACAGCAACTTCATTCTTGTTAAAATGGGACCCAGAGCCATACAGAAGCTTCTTCTGCCCTACATCAAGAGCCAGCAAGTCGCTAAGCCCACATACACAAACATAGTTTCCCATTTTCTTCAGATAATAAAGGAGGTGGGTTCCCCCCCAAGATGATAAAGACCCCAGGCTTGTGTAATCAGGCAAAGCAGGACAAATACATGTTCTACTGAATTTGTCAGTGTTTAAGACAATTAAGTCACATGGTGAGAACACAGATGATGACTAGACACCACCAAGAAGGAGGACACTAATAAAGTACAGAGGACTCTGCAGAAACTAAGAACTCTCCATCTGAGACCCCATGAGAAATGTTTGGGATATGCACAGGTCACCATGACACCAGCCCTCTGGCACCAGTGGGTTGTTCGGTGGTGAATAGCTCCCAAAGCTCACATCAGAGATGTTTACCATAGAAGTTCTGCTGGTATTCCCTACAGTCGATATATAAAGGCCTGGGACCCAGTGTGGCACCAATAGACTACCCCAGTTTCCCCCCTCATGGATTTACTATCCAAATTTTCAACCCCAACCAGTGCAGGCTAAAGCAGTGCACCAACACCTCCACATCCCCAGCACCTGCTTCTCTATCCACGCTTTTTCTCAGCTCTCATCCCAGAAGGAAAGGCGAAGCAAATAGCTTTCATCAATCTTCTTTTATCCCGAGTCAAATTTTACACGGCTATGAAAAGCTAAGCAAGGCCCCCTAAGAAATAATTACTCATTCTTTGAGCCTAAACTAATACATCAGCTGTTACAAAGCTGAATTTCATCTCAGAAGAGTGAAATAGTACTTGCCCCTAACATTTCCCAGGGTAACAGGCCTCTGCACTGACGCAGCACAGACCGCAGCTCCTCTCCAGGTCTATCACCTGGTACACAGCTATGGTGAGCAAATAAACTCTCCTAGTTTGGGGCATCTGCGTGTATCAGTACCATGACTTTCAGAACTACACAAAGGATTTAGTCCATGCTACATCTCAGCCAGGCTCACATAAAATATTCTGGACTAGCATTAAATGGTTGTTGGGCCATAGCTTAGATAATTGCACCATATAAATCTCATCTGAAGGAATGACTTAGCAGCCTGATTTGGAATGTGTGAAGTTTTTCACGTCTTATCAAAAATATTGGTCAGCTTTCCCCCACCACCACCCCAGTTTCTTCTAAAAATACGAGCACACCATCTGCACTTGGAGGAATGACGCAGCACTGTTTTGCCGTATGCTGTCTACTAATGCACCATTCCCCTTGCGGTCTCCATCCTTCCCCCACCAGTGGCAACAAAACCCAGACAAGATTACTAGCAGCTGTTGAGATTTTCAGCCCCATACTCAGGAACTGCCTAAGCAATACTTTCAGAAAGAGTCTTTGTATTCCACACTTAAGTATACCTACAATATAAGAAATTTCAAAGGATTTCTAGTTTTACATAGGTGATGGAGTCACAAAACAAACAAACAAAAAAAATCCAACAACAACAGCTAAGAAAAATGATATGGATACTGCTGAAGGCAGGACAAACTGAAATTTTATTTTATTTAATTGATATCTTAAATACAGGCTTTCAGAATCTTATTCCAAGGTACACTTTTGATTTATTACCACAGAGGCTTAAATCTAAACCCCATAGGTCTACTAGATTTATTTAAAATAAGCAAGTAGTCAGGCAGCAAGTAATCTTCTAAAACAGAGGCCGTGAAGTCAAGATACTAGCCTGGGGACTTTTCTAGCTAGACACAGGAACGAGTACTTGTTGCAATTGACAGCAATAGCTTTACAGACACAGCTGAGTTCAACTAATTCAGGTTTCCGAGTGATTCGAGGTTTAAAAAAACCTCATTAACAGGAAAACCAATGGCTAAAAGATGAAGGAGCTAGAAAGGACCAGCTTCGCCATCGCGACCCTGAAGAGGGTGAGCAGGGCGCTCAGCCCACCAGCGCAGCGTCACCTTTGTCCGGGCAGGTCACCGGCTGCCCCGTCCCCCGCACGTGCCGCGCCCTGACCGACCAGCACACCTCCGCCGGAGGGCTGCTGGTCCGCACCCAACCCGGGCCGCTACCCCGCCCCAGCGGGGGCCGGCTCGGTCACGTACAGGGGCCATTCCCCAGCTCCACAGGGAGTCCGCAGCCGGCACGGACACGCCGAGCTCGGGGACAGGGCAGGCTCCCGCCCACGGCGGGCCGCCCGAAGCCGGGCAGCGCCCGGCACACCGCCCCCCGAGCAGCCGCGGGCCGCCGTCCGCTCGCAGCAGGAGCGGGCGCTGGTCGGCCTGAGCCGTTAACGGACAGCAACGGCGCCGGGCCCCGGAGCGGGCGGAGCGGCGCCGGGCCGCCGCCTTCCCCGCCACCCCCGTCCCACACCGCCGCCCGCCCACGAGGTGAGGGTCGCTCACCGGCTCCTCGCCACCGGCGCCCGGCACGCGCCGCCGCATCCTCCTCAACGGCGCCGCCGTTCAAAACTCCCGCCCCCCTCAACGGCCGCCGCGGCCCCGCCCACCGCCCGCCCCTCCGGCTGCTCGGGGACGTCCGCGTTTTGCGGCGCCCGTGGGCTTCGGGCCCCCACGCGCGACAGCAGCGCGACACAGCACGGCGTGCCGACAGGAGCGGGGGCAGAGCCAGCGCTCCTCCCCTTGCAGGTGTGGCGGGCGGGGGGGAACCAGGAGGGCGGCCAGCGTCGCTAGAACCAGCGGTTTGATTCTGCAGATAAATTTGCAGGAATGCATTATTAACTACTATCGATAGTGTTATTAACTCCATATTCTTTAGCTGGAATAGTGAGTGTTGAATAATAAAGTTCAAGGCAATACCCTTCTTGGCTCCCAGTTTCTTTGTTCCTCGTTAATTTCCTTGCCTGAAATGGGCCGATGGCACTGCTTTCTGGTTAATGCTCGTTGAACGAGCTGGAAGGAGAGGCTTACAGCCGCTTCCCTAACGGCCGTTCAGCCCGCGGCCACCGCTGCTCTGAAGCAAGCCATGCATTCTTAACCACGTTCTTGGTTTTCTGCCGTTCATTTAATTACGCATCTTTAATATGACGGTACTTCAATACCTGTGCTAGTAGCACGTATTGTGAAAAGTATGTTATACTACTCTATATTAAAATAAAAGTGCATTAATTATTCATTGGATTGACTGGAGAGGAATGGGAGCCATCTCTCTCTGCTGCTGCCAGCTTTGCAGCTGTGGTTGTCTTCAGCAGTTGCAACAAATGAGCCAAAATAGTGTCTCCCATCCATCCCGCATCCCTGATTTCTTGGCTTTCCTCCCTGAATTCCTCCTCGGCAGGTGATGGTCACAAGCACGGATCCTCATTGCTTCACACATGGTTATCAACATTTGCGAGAAGTAAAATGTGCTGGAACGAGTGAGATATACAGTGTTGCTAACAGCTTTCTACAGAAGACAGAAGTCTCCTGGCTAACATATGCTTATTTAAAATACAAGAAAATGCAGTTAGAAGGGAAAAGTTGAAAAGCCTCGTTGCTTCATCAGGATTTCACGTAGGTGCTTGGCGGCTCTGTTTGCCCCCTGACACTTACAACTGGGGCACAAACGCAGGGGGCTAGCCTTCAAGGAAAATCATGAACTTCTGGACCAAAGGTACATATTCCTTGGTGGAAGTCAGAGGACAGGGAGCTCTGCTTCCCTCCGAAGTGTTTGAGTCTCACCTCGAGGCAGAGACGGCAGCGGCAGCTGTTCAGCAGTTCCTGTCTCCATCTCGGGTCACATTCCTGAGGGTAAGGAGGCATTCAGATATTCATGAAATACCTTCATACCGTCCTGAAGTCTTCTGCATACCACTGGCAGGACGCATGCCACAACTGGGAAGCCCTACCCTAGGTTATATATTTATAGACACTACGGTTTTTCCTGTTTTTAGATACTCCCTCCTGTTCTTTAGCTACTGCGACTTTCTCAAAAGAAGTCTTTCTGCACTACGTCCAGTGGAGAAATCCCATCAGGGAGCCAAAAGGCTTTTGCTTAATCAAGGTATGATCCTTACAAGCTGCATATGGACAGCCAAGATATCCAAGAGTGGGTTTGAGGGAGATCGAAAGGGAAGTCTCCATGTAATCCTGGTGCTTCGTGCATCCCAGCAGGAGCCTCGTGTTCCCATCTCTGCTACAGAGTTCAGGATTTCAGACGCATCAAGAGAGACCCATCAAAAGAGGGGAGAACACGAGATGCCACATCAGAGTGCCCTTTTGCTTCACAGTAAGGCATATCTCTTAAGGTGTGGTCTGGCCTCTCCTGAATCAGTCAGGGATGGGATTTCAGCCTCAAAAATCTCCAAGTCATTTTCTGGGCTACAAAGGAAAACTAGAAACAGGAACATGTCATGGAGACACCATTCCTGCAATTGAAACCAAACAAGTGAAAGTCTCAAGTTAACTGAACTGCACTATTGTTGAATCAATGCTTGACTAAAGTAAGTGAGGAGGAGCTCCAGCCTCAACAAATGGCTGAAACCCTTTGAGGAGTCTTACGTAAACTATGGGAGCAGGTGGAAATGATAGCCTTACCATAGAGATAAACAAATAAGGAGAGAATCACTGTAATTCTGCCTTACCAAAATTCATTCACCAACTCACAAGATAGTGCACTACCACAGAAAACTAATACAACGTGTAAAAAAGACACATTGAAACACTTTCTACCCAGCATCATCCCAAGCAGTTCAGCACTCCAGATTAGACTCTAGAACAAGCCCACTGGTTCAAGTTTTCCAGAAACACTCCCTGCGAGACTACCGAGAACAGCTGTCTCAGGTGTGCACCAGAAGGGTTTTGTCAAAAGCCAGGGTGGCTACATGGATGCAATAAAAATCACTGCAAAAGGACAAGTTATGCCCCAGCCTATTTCAGGCAATCAGCATCTCTAAAGCCATTTTTTCTGGTGGTGTAGACAGATCCCAGGAATCTGTGGCAGCTTTCCAAGAATTTTAGATGCTAATTAGCATGGGTTTGCAGTACAGTCTGTTCAGCAAATCCTAGTCTTAATAAGTCCCAAAATGTGACTACTAATAGCGTAAAGAGCCCGTGCCTGCAGCCCTTACACATTCCTACTGACATTGACTTGAATTGGAACCCTTAAGAAATCAGTGGGAGTTAAACCTGTAGGAATCAGCCCTAATTAACATGAATAGAATCTTCTCAAGCTCAGTGCATATCTGCTCTTGAGCTGGTTCAGATGCCCAGTTTTCCACTACATTAGAAACACTTTACTGCAACGTCTGGCTTTTCACGCTCTTGCACCTGCTTCTGCTTTGGTCCTCCTTTGCGTTCACTTCCTAGAGACGTTCGGTTTTTCCTTTATAAAATCAACCTTCATAATTCAGTTGATCTGTCAGATGCTTAATTAAAAAAATTAAACATTTCACCAAACTTCTAGTCCTTTCTCTTAAGGGAACATGAGACTGAGCCTTTAAACGGCATTTCTGCAGGTGTTGTACGAGGCGAGATGTTCTCTCTGCACTCCAAGCCTACCTCCAGCTACACTGTCCTGCTGTTGCAGCACACATACTAACTTGAAGTGAAGAAGGCTTTATGCCATCTATATTATCCAGAGATTTGGGATTCAGCTAGCAACTATTCTGCTCCCTAATTTAAGAGTAATCCCAGCAGACGGCAACAATAAAAAAGGAAGCATTGTAACCATGTTTTCTTCTCCAGGCAAGCCTCCACTTAAGGGCAAAGAAACCCAAGGCACAACCTACAAAACAAGGAAAATCCTGCGCAGTCACTGCTGCGTGAGTGCAGAGAAACCAGAAGGGGGTAGGGTGAATTAAATAGGGGATCTATATCCTGCCTTCTGGGGTTTCTTAAGTGAAACATTTTTTTCAGATGAATCGCACCTTCACACCATCCTTTTATTTGCCACACTATTTGCATTGCAAAGCATTTGGCTTCCTTCTAGTATTAGGGAAACTGGATAGCAGAGGAAAGATCATTGTCTATCTAAATCACTGTTCTGCTCGAGTGTTACATCAGCATATTATTTTAAATGTTAGGCCCATCATTTTGGTTTAGCAGGTACAAAATGTCTACACCTACTCTTGACAGCACTGCAGTATTTTTCTTAATTTCTTAGTTCCCACAGCTTGCTACACCTACTCCTTGAATATCATCAGAGTGTGCCAGTAGAAATCTATTCAATTCCTATTCAGATTTATCCTAAATGGAAATATATGAAGATATGTACTGGACGCATGGAAAAGAATTTGCAAGGCTTTTTATAACTGACTTCTACTTACTTAATTTTAAACTGAAAAGCAAACTGTTGCCATTGATTGCCACTGACTTTGATTACCATGACATATGACCATTACAGATTGGCTAAATGGGCAGAGACTTTGGAATTTAGGGTGTTTACCTGAGTGCTTACTGAAGCCAGGGCTAAGTTAAAAGGCAAAATTATTAGCCTCGGTAACTCATTTCTTCATTTCAGCCTGCTGAGGTCAGTTGAAGTCTTTCCGTTCACTTAGCTGGGCAGAAGGTCAACATGTAGTCCTACAAAACAAATTAAATATGGGTAACTACCTTACTGTCATGCGCTTCTGCTTCAGTTTTGATTGGATAAGGTGAAAATTAATCATCTGGCCAATGACAATGAGCTAAAGCCTAACCCTATCAAGGTGAAAGCAACAGCAAGAGAAAAGTTTGTAGGCTCCATTTTACCTAACTGAGCAATGTGAAGTAGGTATCTTCTCTAAGGTAGTCATGGAGTCAGTCATTGAAGACATTATCCTAAAAGATGCAGGTGCCTAAATTAGCTAGGATGCATCATCCTTACCCTTCTCTGATAAATAGACACAGAGGCCAGAATAGCTTAGAGTAAACTCCTATTATTTCAGGTGTTCTCAGATTAATTTTACCCTGAGAGCTTGCACATCTTCTGCTCAAGGTTTTTTAATATTCTGCAGTCCTCCTTCAACTGCTCTAGTGCTCCACATGGCACCAGGGCCACGTCTCTGTGCAATGCCATCAACAAAACATTGATACCAGGTGCTTCAATGAACTATTTTGTTGATCATTGTATATTCCTGTAGGATTTTTAAAAGAAACTGTAAAAGGCTGAAAAAGCGCAAGAATTGTTTTTCCTTTTTCCAGATAGGAGTCCAGAAACTGGCTCCTCCCAGTACTCCTGGTGTCAATCCCATCTTGAAATGCCTCCAGATTAAATTACTGTAGCCTCTTTAAATCACCATCTATGAGATAAATGCACTCAAAATACATTTCATAACAGAAATGGTAAGTTACAAAAAATCCATCCCCATGTGAATTTGGAAAACAATTTCTGAGATCAAACCTGAAAACCTTAAAAATCAAATTACACACTGCATGACTTTAAACTGCAGTTTGATGATCCTCTATGTCTTAAAGCTGCTCATGTGCAAGACAAGTTATGAAGTGTGGTTAACTGAGGTAGACCAGTCACATGTATTCCTCTGTTTCTGCTTGGGAGACCAGGGGCAATGGTTTTGAAGCCAATTCACATGTGGTCCCCACATAAGTACAGAATCAACCCCATCAGAAGTATCCTGTTGAACAAAGATCCTCACAGGTGATTGATCGCTTCACTAGAAGCCTTCCTCCAGCTGAGAAGACACTTAATGTGGACACACAGTGTCTAACAAAGCATGAGTTTTGCAGCCTTTCCCTAAGTTTAGAAATTTATATGGTCTCTCTTTTCTATGTGACTTCCTATCTCCACAACAGTTGAAGGAACGAAATTATCTTTAATTCCTTTGAACATCAAAGTTGGGTGAAATTGGCTATTTGGATCCATTGCTAACAGGGGGACATTTACACACACAGAGAAATTATGGTCATACAAAAATGATACTGCTGTGTAAACCCAGAGAGGTCCTTTCAGCTGCTCAATATTAAAGGGATGTTAAGTACGAAAAGGATTTCTTAGAGGTTCTGCGCTGTCACTCCCATATCATACCTTTATACAGGGATTTCTCTGTTGGGTATACAGTCCTGCTTTGATTTCTTGTGCATTTACTGCAGGTGGTGTTTGGTGTATAAAAATCCATCTTAGACAGTTGCATCCAAATGTTTGCTGAGAAGCCTGCTGGTGAGCATTTTGTGTCATGGGAGAATCTAACTGGGCACTATATGTTCCGGTTGTAGGGTCAGGGCTGTTACGATTTTTCCTAATTGATCTTTTACAGGCAAGTGAAAAGTCACTGGATCATTTAAATGGATTGCCATTTTGAATTTGAAACAGGGAGTAAGCGCACTGAGAATATCACAAATCTAAAGATAAACTCCTATATGAGAAAATAATGACAGAAAATCACCTTCCTTTTGATAGCCAGGGGACTACCATCTATTGCTGGGAGGGCAGATGTAAGCCCACTTCTGATAGCAATCTCCCAGGAAAAAGGAGAGATTCTCCGGTTAGCTCTCGGGATCGGCATCAGATTTTTTGTCTGAAGGTGGATACAGGCTGAGTATTTGCAGATGGTCTCTTTTTTTTTTTTTTTCCATATGATTTAGAATATCTCTGCAGAATACAATACTTGGCAAATGGTCTCTGCCTGAAGTGAGTTTGTAGTCTGGTCTGATTTTTACCAAGTACTGGAGTGTAGGCATCTAGGGAGAGAAAAATGGCACGGCAATGCGGTCTTGAGGCCGAGCAACATAAGCCACCCTCTGGGCAGCCACAGGCGTTCAAGTTCCCCCTGCGTTGCAGCATTGCTAAGGAAGTAAATAGTGACTGTCCATTACCAAGGCACGTTTTGAGGTGACAGCTATTGTCCCAAATAACTGAGGCACAATAGCCCATGTCTGGTAGGACTAGTGAATCAAACACTATTTCTTTGCATTTCACACACTTTTTGGATTGTTTTGATCCCTTCTCAGGGAGGATATTCAAAGGGGCATGGGTAGGAACCTATAGTTTACTGCAAACTCTCACTTTGCCCTAAGAAATGTTTCTCATCAGTAAGCAATTGGTTTGTCTCAATAGTTTTCCTAGTTACACTTAGGGCTGTAACCATCTATAGCTCTGTAGTTCTTCCTGCCTTGTCACAAAGCTATGKTTTTTCTGCATTTTTCTAAGTCCTGACTTGGGTACCAGCTGCAGAAATGGGCATTTGTCGTACGGATCAGGCCAAGAAAGAGAGAGCGCCAAAACAAGAAGGATTAAGGCAAATGTTATTTCATGAAAATAACACAGTAAAACCCAAGGAATATCTCATTACTATCAATATACTTTTTAAAAGCAACATAATAACCCTTTGTGGTTGGAAATTTCTATCGGAGGTTTTAAGCCTCTGGTCCTTAAGGAAAACTTGGCTTGCAATTATGTTCTGTTTCTCACAGAAACAGATACCGAAAAACTATTGAGCAGTTCATCCACTCAAGTGCTTAGATTAAAGAAATACATCCGTAGGGATAAAAGGATTTAAATTTTTAGAAGTGCCAGTTAATTTTCCATTCCAAGCACCCCTAGTCCCTGTGTCTCCACCAAACTTCCCCCTAAATCCAAACTTGGCTGTGGTTTTCTCCTGCCAGCAGTGACCAGAGGCAAGGCAGTGCCCTTCCCTCTCCCCCTCAGCGTGCAATAGCACTGTGAAATAACTTGCCTCCACGAAACCTCAGAAGAACCATAATGCAACAAAAAGCATTTGCCACGGCATGGCTGATTCTGGGACCCTGCTCAGGGACGTAAGGCTGTTCCTGGGAATAAGCCCAGTGTCAGAGACTATGTCTTTTATACAGGTGATGATTTTTTGCTGAATCACTCCAGTGTTGCATCAAAATTGTCCATTCACGTGTAAGAGGGACTAAAATATCTTTTTCCTAAGGTAGAAAGATCTAAGGAGAGGAACTTGCTGCAAAGGACACTATGCCCTGTGAACGCCCCACAGCCGAGGCGACGGGCAGCATACCTTCTTCAAGCTCACCACCGTTTCACTGCGGGAAGCCAGTCCAGCTATTTTTTCCTGTTACTCCAGTTCCCCTTGAAGTCAAACCACGGGGAGGGGATGACATTGGGCTATACCTATGTTCTCCTCAATGTGAGATGGAAACATTTCTTGCTAATGACAGTATTTTTTGCCTAATAAGACGACCCATTTTTACTCACTATTATGAAAAAGGAGGGGTTGAGTAGCAAATATGAGTAGCTACATTTTACCTGAGGTTGGTTGGTCAGAGATTTCTATCATCCTTCTAACCGTTTCACGACCTGTTAAATGAGCTGAGACAACACTTCATGTTGCTGTTACCATTTTAAATTATAAATAATGGTAACAATAAATAGCACCTCATGTTTTTACAGACAATTTCATCTGGAAGAATAAAAATAACTAGTTCTTCCTGGATGCATGCATGACTTACACACATGTACATATTTACTTGCTTATTTTAAAAACCAATTTGAGTTCTAGGAAGCTATTTCTAGCACTTGATTCTAACTGTGTGTTTGTACAGTCTCATCAAAATGTAATCAGGTTGTTTAAAGAAAACCCAAAAAACAGCAAGTAAATTTTTCATAACAGGTTCTTTAAGCAGCTAACGCAGACCCAGAGGGGAAGTTATCCAAGTCTGATCTGGGACACAGAGGATCACCTTTTTAAGGTAATTCCCAAATACGTTTGTGCAAATGGCGTTTGTGCACTAAGGCCCCCAATAGGCAGTTTTAACCGACAAGCTAAAATCTCTGCTTTCTCTTATTCTTTCTCTATTCGTGAATGTCTTCCCTGACCCCGTCCATTAACAATCTCTGCAACACTGAGTCATCCTACTTACGTATATAGGCATTAGATTTTGTGAGGGAAAACGTGAGCAAAAGCAAGCCACTGCCTAACATGAAGACCATTTATACTTCATTTATTTCATAGTGTGGACACTCACACTACAGTCTTAGTTTTTTTAAAAACACCCCTGCTCTGTCATACAGTCGCTTCCAGAGCTGTATCAACTTCCATCTTTAAAGCGCCAGCCCAGGAGGGAGCTTTGAAAGGCACGAGTGGGTTGCCACTCCTCAGCTGCCCTTTGTGTCGCTCAAAGTCTCTCCCCAAACGTACATCCCTCTCCACACTTTCAGTGAGGGACATGTTCTTTCACATACATATGTGTGTTGTTACATCTGCCTGCTACACAGACAAGTACACGCTCTTGCTGAATTGATTTAAACAGGCAATTGGCACCAACAGGCACTGAAGCACCCAGAACTTCGTTGGCAGCTTTCATGCAGGCAGTACACACATTACTAATCTGAACAGGTTTTTCTCATCACCACCCCAGTCACACAAATTTTTAGGCATTCCTTCTAAATTATCTTACTACGTGGCATCGCTAAGTTGGTGGAGAACAACTACATCTTTGACCATTTTAGGGGTAATAACTTTCATACATAATTGGCACCATATTGGTTTACGTGCCGCCAACTGAATTTTACTGGCAGTCATCTCCACAGTTGGCTAGAAAGTCATCCATAGCAAACAGGCTTCTCCAGGCTATGTCTCTGAGGGCTCAGATTTTTGTAAGGGACGAATCATTCTTGTGTTGCTAATGGTTTCACCTCTGGGCATTTCTAAACTATATTTACTGATCTAACCAAATAGCCTGAGTTTAGGATAAAATGTTTCAACGGAGATTGGGAAGCTGACAATGTGCCCTAACTCAAATCCTGGGTAGCACGGCAGCTCTCATGTAAGCCTTGGAGAGAAACTGCAGGGGAAATTTCACATGCCGGGAAGGCTCACCTGAGTTTAACATAGGAATTAGTCAATCTGGAGATGGGAGCAAGCCCCATTTGGATTGGATCAGTTTGGGCTCTGTTTCTGCTCCCTGTGGGAGGATCCTTGGCTGCAAATTATATAAAGTTAACAGCCATCTGGGGGCAAGAAATTTGAGGGAAAGATAGAAAGCACCATGCCACAATACTTTTTTTTCCTTCGGTGAAGACACGTTCTTCCAGTTTCCAGCCTCATATGGAGCTAGAAGTGTCTAGTCACACAGCCTTCAAGACCTACTGCCTGAAAGACAGACGTGTATGTGAAAACATCTGTTTTCGGGAATCTTTTTCCATATCAGCTGTTACTTATCTTTCAAATTGTAAGTGTTCCTATGTTTTCATTGCAGATGTGGCAGTGGCAGGAGCACAATATTTCCCAAGGACTGCGCCTTTTACGTATTTAATTTTTCCAAGGATACACATCTGTGAAGATTAGCTAGAGCATGGTGTTGTCTGTTTGTTTGCTACCTGCATATATATCTTATTGCACTTTTTAGCCCCTGTGAATAGAACATGTCATTGACTTCAGAGCCTTCTTTTGAACAAGACTCTGCTTTGCGTGTAAAACCATTAGCTGAACCTGCTCACATGCTCGCAGTCAGTGCCTTCAAAGCAGTAGATATTAAAGATGATCCATCACCTTGCTCTGAGCACTGCAGATTTAGCAATTGCAAGGGGTAGCATTCATTATAATAACAAAAATAAAATTGTCCTTTGAAGGACAATGAACTCATGCTTCATTTTGCACTACACAAGACATTGTTTTAACATAGGCCATCTGGCACAGAATACCAGATGTAAATAAAGGCCCATTTCTGCAGCAAGCTAGCACCTAACACTCCCACAATAAGTACCATTTAGACAAGAGCAGGGCTGCAACAAGGGACAAACGATGCCTTGCCTTCATGCTGGCCCCATATGCTCAGGTGAATTTCACCCTCTGTGTGTTAACAAATTTCTGTCCTTGACACATGCAACCTGTTGCGGAAGAGGCAAAGGACTTCGGAACGGCTGTGCAGCCATGTTGCTCTTCTTGCCCAGTTTGAGCTGTTGCTTGACTGTGACATGAATACTGAACGTTGCCAGCAAAGCTAAAACACCGGAGAGAACCAGGCTCTTTCATCTCGCTAGCGCTTAGGAACTAATAAGTGCTCTGTACTTTCCTTCTAAGTCCATCCCTTTATTGTAGATCGTGTCCTCCTCCTCTTCATCATACAGGAAGCCTGTTGGTTTAAGTGAGCCCCTCTCCAGTTACTTTGAAAGCCCCATTAATTCCCCCCGTTCGGTGTCCTGCCCAGTTGCAGGAACCTCCAGCCTACCAGTCATTCTCCCAGGACAGCAATAGCTGATCCCCCAGACCTTTACACACAATGCAAACTAGAAAATGAACCACTTGTATGAATATTGGAAAAGAGGAGAAAAGAGGAGAAAAGAGGAAAGAGGAGAGAGCATGAAGGAATAGAAGCAAATTGTCTCTAAACATCCAATAAAATCAATATACTTTCAGATGGCATTAAAGACGCAGGTCTGAACTGTCTTCTGTGTTCCTACGTGATATCTGGTGTCTGTCCTACTAGGACCAGGTGGAGGCTTTGCCTGTTTGGTTTGGTGTTGGTTGTTGGCTTGTTCTGCTTTGTTCTCACATTTTGTTGAGTTAGGCTACTCTTTAAAGGCAGATTCCTGGCCACTCTGATGTGAGCTGCTGTCACATGGCCTTTAGTGGATCTTTAGTCCATAAAAGAGGTGAAACATAGTTCTGCCATACTTTCTCACTTCTGCAGAAATGCAATTCTCTCTTTCTCAGCATGTTCATACCCTCAACAAGGGTACATCTTTGATATAGATGCACCAGCATAACATTCCCACCTGACAGGAGAATTCCCTACTTGGTATCTGCAAGCAGATAAATGCACCCTGACATCATTTTCCATCGCACAAGGGATCTTTAAACAGGGGTGAAAGATGATCCACCCCTGAACATGGCCACTTGCTGTGCATTCCCTATGACGCTGATACGTCTATTCAAAGGTAAGTGCAAACTCCAGGAAAAGGGAACACCTTTGCTGTAAAGGCAACTTGCTCCCACCTCCTTGACAAAAGAAATTGCTGCAAAAAGCAGAGTCCCCTCTGCCCCCAGCACAGATGTCAGGGATGCGGCAGAACAGGGGAAGGGGAAGCACAGCCCCACTGCTTCCCGCAGGGATTGGGACTGCTCTCCCACATGCCTGGATATGGCAGAGGACTGAATTTGCCACCACAGCTTAACACTGTTCTTTTTATGTCTCCGCTTATGTAAATTAAAAACTTTTAAAACCCCAGCACATAGGATTAGGCATCAAAGCAGCTAATTAGTTATAGATGGCAATTCTCAGTCCTTTTATGGCCTTTTTGGGCACTTCTTTCAGTTGGGAAATCGGCGTGATTTATTTCACATGTAATTCCTCAAACGTGGAAGGCATGTGGTATGAACTTYTAAAAGCGATGTTCCTTACCATCCGGTGTCCGTTGCAGAAAGAACACTATCAGAATGAAATAGCTTGAAATTCTGCTTTGATGGCGTGCTTTGTACTTTTCTTTCCTTTGGAGAAAATGTCTATATTTTAATAAGTCCCAATGAGGAAAAAGGCTTTGCTGTAGGGAGAAATATTTCTTTAAAGATATTCTGACATGGTTTTTGCTGTCTTTCAGTCTCTTTTTTTGAGTGGGGCAGCTTCTTCCAAAAAAAAAATGACCCCCTTTCTGCTGCAGATTATGTCTCATTTCAGCAGAGCTCTAGGAACAGCAATTGCTGTACGCCTGTCTGCTCTGTTTTGTCTTCTTTCAGTGCATAAAGCTGGTCGCTAATCCCACAATTAATACCTGAATGGGAACTCACGTGCTGCACAGAGCTGGCTTACACCAGGCCAGTTTGTTGCAGCCGTATAAAACATCCTTTCCCAGTTGGAGAGCCGTGCRAGGTTTGTCCCGCGCTGCCACCAGTGATGTCCTGACCCTGTTCAGTTGCTGTTACTTGTCCCCGAGTACCAGACCTTAAGGTCCCAGTGCTGTTGCCAGAGGTGCTGCTACACTGTGGAAGATTTCAAAAGGCCGCCAGTGTGAGGAGCAGGAGCGAGGCGGCTTTGTTAAAAGGCTCCAGCTCATTCTCGTGCACATTACAACTTAGAGCTTAGACTTTCATCCCCTGAGGAAAAGGCATTGGAAACTTGGTATGTTCCTCTTCCCCTTCAAAATAAGCACAGTAAAGAGTAACTCGCTTGGAAGGCAAGTCCCCCCCACTTTTCCTCTCTCGAGAGGTGTTAGTTATATTTTGTTTATCCTCTTAACTAACTGAAGTAACCTTTTTTTGAGGAAAAATCAAGATGGCTGAAGTGCAGGCCAGACCCACTGCTGACACTCCTCCCCACCTCGTTCTTCTCCTGTCTTTTGGAAAATACACCCGCAGCCATCTCATACCTGACAACTCTCACCAGGTAGGGGCTAAATGATGCAAATCAACCCAGAAGAGAACACTTTGTTCTCTTTTTTACCCAGAGGAGCATGCAACAGTATGGGTAGAGAAGAGGAAAGCTGAACAACTTTCTGGAGTCAGCTCCAGCCAGGGGTTACCTATGGGAACACTAATGAGTTTGGAGAGTCTGCAGAAAGGCTGGAAGCCCACTGCAAACTGGGCGGGATAAGCTGCTGCAGGACCAAGAGCACTCTCACAGCGTGCTGCCTCTCTTGTTGCTGTGACAACAAAACTCATTTAAAAACACAGACTTGACTTTTTTTTTATTTCAAAAGATGGTAAATTGACTTTCAGTGATCAGATTGAAGTCCTCCCTAAAAGAGGAGAAGGCAACAACTAACCAGCACCAGTCACACAAACCCAATACGTACGTTCATGTTCTCCTCCTTCCCGTTCACTCTCTTTGCAAGCTGAGTGCTACTCAATCGGTATGCTAGAAATGCACCACAGAAAGTCTCTTTCCTACTGGGTGGGTATGAGTGCCTGTGGCAGTAAAATAAACTTTGTTGTATGTTTGATGTATCCTGAATATATCTGCATGCAAAGCTAACACGAATCCCAGTCTAAGGCACCACTTCCGTAAAAGTCACTGAAATACTTCTTTCAAGTTTTTAAGGTCTTTCCTTAGATTTCACTACTCGCTTGTTACTTCCTCTCAATAAACAGAGAGAGGAGATAGTAAATATTAAATGCAGGTAAGTTTCAGCAACCCAAATTATCACCTGCATTTGTGGTTCACGCTCAAACACCAAGAAAAACACAGCAGTTCCCAGCATACAAATTAACTGAGCTGAATTGGCATACCTATTTCGGGCACAGCTTTTACAGCGGAACGGCGGGACTGTGCTACTTGCCAGAGCCAAACTCACAATCCCATCTGTATGCAATGGTAACGGATGTGCAGTTGTGTGCATCTATCTTTATATACCCATATATAGTTTAGTAAAACTTCTCCAACAGAAACTCTGTGCAGATTCACGTCTCCTATAAACCAGCTAGATCACACAATGAAGACCTGGGTGGGGAGCGCGGGCATGAAGGGGAGAGACAAAAATTTCTGACACCCCTTTTCAAAGCAAACCAGTAAACAAACAAGGGAAATCAGAGGCTGCTGAATGCAGCCAAAGTGACTGTAGTGAATCCAGTTCTACGCCACACGAAAAAGGCCCCCGCAAACATGTCAGCATGGTGAGCCTGAAGGGGAAAGTGGCTGCAAGTGAAAACAAAACTGACTCACCTATTTTCCTTGTCTAGGATGAGAAAAAAATCAGAAGATAAACAACTAGGGTAACTCTTGAAAAGCAATTTAAAACTCCCTTTTCTAGCCACCTTCAGTAAAGTGGAATTATCAGCCAAAGAAAATTTACTTCACTTTTGAAATATGATTTTTAAGCTTGCAGAAACCCTCAAAATAGGAAGAGGTCAAATAATCAGTCCCAAAATCAGCAACTATGGGTCCCAGTACGGCAGATACAGATCACTACCTGAAAAAAGGCTGAATATTCTGAATATTCCACCTTCCTTGCAGCATCAGGCAGGTTGGTACATGCTGGTTTCATTTAAATAACTTTTATCCTTCTGGAAACCTTATTGCAAAGTGTTTAAAGAGATCTTGAAAGAGAGAGATGCGTACAAATAAACTGGATAATGCCTCCCCAGCACTTGGCAAAATTTCAGAGATTAGTCATACATTATGGCTGTGTAAATTTGGGCTTTGTGTAAGTGACAGTGTTAGATTCTACCCACTCCAGATTTAAATCACAGGGGATGAAGCTCAGACATGTAATGGCTGATGTACGTCCTCCACTGTAAGATGCCCACTTACCGATATATCAAAGGGAGACTGTTCCTCTCCGAATGCTGAGAGAACGACTGAACTGCACATCCAAATGGGAGCATCAGTAGAAGATAACTGAAGAGATGAGGAGTTGGATCCCAATCCAGCAAAATAAATATTTAGAGTGCAAGTAAACCCTGAGAAATCTTGAAAGAATTGCTGGGGCTAGATGGTTGCTGGATTTCAGCTCTAACTGACCAAAACCACATAGCTTAGGCTGCAGATCAGTGGGCTCCTTCAAAGCCATCAACATTTTCTTGGGTCTTTCCCAAGACCATGAGGGCTCTCGTTACCATCAGCTGGAGGGGGCGGGTGGGTGTCAGCTCTTCTAAATGTGGATGGAGCCTCAGGTAGCATCCCACCAGGCTAAGTTTACCTCACTTGTATAGCATTCATCTGCATCTTTGAGCATCAGCACCAAGTGCCTTTCCCTGATGCGGAGGAGAAGGTAGGAAGGCAATGGGCACAACGGAGAGAGATAATGGACAACAGGGTATCAGCAAAGAAAATAGGGACCAAAACAGTGTCATGCCCATACATCTGGTCCTGCCAACAYTGGCCTCCTTCAAAGAAATAGTCAGGAGCCCCAGATTTGGAGGCAAGCACGGTTCAAAACTGTTCCCTCCTGACCTCCCTCCAGGTTTCTGCTACTGCTTGATGACAAAAGAAGAGAAAATCACCACATTTAGACAAGATAATACAGGACAACTAATTCACGCAAAACATTGCAGCCTGGATGGTAGCCCACACACTTTAGAGATTAGCTGAAGCTCTGAAATGCAATTTGAGTAACTTCTTTGATATGCCATCTGGTGAATCATTTACTGGGAATGTCTTATTCACATCAAAGGCATCTATCAATGCACGTGGATTTTCACAGTGTTGAGGACTCTACCTGTATATTGCACTCAAGGAACAGATATATTAGTACAGAATTAAACTTTACCGCAGTGCTTTCTCCCACAGTAATAAAAAAAATCTGCAGCGTATTACCACTATGGCCTCAAGCACTAGATTTCAGAAGAGCAATATTTCACTATTACCTCAAAAAGGCTGCTACTCTACAATCAGCCTTGCTCATGTTTCCAAAAATTTGTAAAAATAGACACACATCTGTGGTATAAAAAAAAAGCTTAGAAGCATATTCCTCTACTGAGGGCACCCATCGGCAGCATGCTCTAACAACAGTAACATCCACGCCTCATACTCCAAATAGAAATCCCATTACTACCTGACTCCCCCTCCCTAAATCCTGAGGCTAAATTAGGGTCATATTTACCAAAAAAAAAAAAAAAAAAAAAAAAAAAAAGAAAATCTTTCAGGCTACTAAGTACAGTTTTAAAAAACCACACACAATTATATTCCCATAAAGCCAAGGCCAGGTTATACCTATTTGCACGTGTCAGTCTTGTCTTGCTGCTTCAGCAGTTTTAATTGTCTTATCCTTCAGCATCTCCCCAACACACCCCACGCAGCTCACTGCTTTTTTATGACCGCTAACAGGACCCCCGCAAAACCCCACAAATCCCAACTACCAGGTGCCCAAGGCACGCGGGGGCAGGAGACGGCTCCCCGGGGAGGGGAATGGCCCCGGCTCCCAGCCCCGTTTGCCCTCACCCGGGCCTGAGCCTGTGCCTCCCGGTCTGGTCCTGCTGCCCACACCAGCCCCCAGCACCCACCCGCAGCCGGCGGCCTCAGCCCCGCGTCAGCCCGCCCGCCTGCCGGCAGCCCGCC
>JAYKAV010002419.1:334685-491636 GCA_035582835.1 Phoebastria nigripes
CCCGGCAAGGCCCGGGCGGCGGCGGCCGAGGCGAGCGGAGCCGCGTCGCGTCGCCGGGGCCCTGCGGCTGGCCGTGCCCCTGCGGCTGGCCGTGCCGGGCGGGTGCCTCCCCGGGCGGAGATGGCGCGATACCCCTGAAAAATCACCCGGAAAGTTTCCCAAGTTTCCCGGCGAGCCTGCCGGGCCGCCCCGGCCGCGGGCGGGCGTGAACGCGGGCTCTTTTCTCCCTCCCAGGGCCCGGCGAGGAATGCAACAGACGGCCCGGGATGAAGGCAGGCACCCCTGGCAGGAGCCGCTCGGGAGCGTCAGCGTCTGCCTCCCCTTCCGCTGCCCGCGATGCGGCGACCGCACCAGGTTCCGGAGCCTCTCCTCTCTGCGGGCGCACCTGGAGTACAGCCACAGCTACGAGGAGAGAAGCCTCCTGACCAAGAGCAGCCTGTTTTCACCCCTGAAAGACGCGGAGCTGATCTCCCCGCCGGAGTCCGGCAGCCTGGGGAGCCCCGGCGGCGCCGTACAGCAGAAGGGGTCCTACCTGAATTTTTGCGATGCGTCCTGCGAGGGCACAAAGCGCGGGCAGCCCCTGGAGATGGAAGCCGAACGGCCCGTCTCCTACGTTGCAAACTATGTGTCGGCTGACTCTCCCGGCGAGCAGGTTTCTAAACCCGGTCTCCCGGCCACTGACTCCAAAGCCTCCTTCGAGGCACACGTCAGAGAAAAGTTTAACAGGATGGTAGAGGCCGTGGACAAAACGATTGAGAAGCGAATCGACAAGCTTACCAAAGAGCTGGCCCAGAAGACGGCGGAGCTGCTGGAGGTGCGGGCAGCTTTTGTGCAGCTGTCCCAGAAGAAGCAGGAGGTGCAGCGACGGGAGCGGGCCCTGAGCAGGCAGGTGGACGTGGCAGTGGAGATGATCGCAGCCCTGAAGCAGCGCCTCACCGAGTCCGAGGAGGAGCTTCACCGGAAAGAGGAGTGAGTGGGGAGGCGAGAGCTGATGGCTTTGCRCGGGCTGGCCAGCACCTACGCGAATGAAAGCCTTTGGGGGAGAGGAGAGGGGATGGTTCGGTTGCTTGCTGATTATGAAAGGGCCTGGTGCTCACCAGCTTCTGATGACTCTGTTTCTAGAGTTGTAGCCCATGTGATCGTGTCCCCTGCCTTGCAGGGGACAGCTCCCTGAGCAGGTGGCTTTCGTGCTTGACTCCCCCGTCACTAACTTTTACACTCTCTAATGCCTGTGTTGTGTCCCCAGTTTCATGGGGGTAGGGACAAGTAGAAGCTATCATCAGCATGTAATCTGATTTACACTGACACCTCTAATCCGTTATCTTTTTAAGAAGAGATGGGTGGATAAGTGCTGGAGGAAGTATGTAAGAATACCAGATAGCACCTTTTCCCTGAAGTCATCCCACCATGGTCAGCAGGCCGCCTGCGGGTGGGATGGTCTCCCGTGCAAAGCTGTACTGGAGACAGTGCTGAAAAGGCCATGTCCGAGTAGGTGTGTTAGACACCTTGGACAGAGAACTGTGAAACTGGAATCGCTTATATGGGAATGGGAAGCAGATGCCAGAGTCATTCTGACTAACCTAGGCCATCTAAAATATGTTTGTGATGCATCCATTAAAAATGTAGTGATAGCTGATATATTATTTATATGTGAACTACTCAGTTTATTCAGCATTTGCTGAAATGTTTCAGGCTTTTTGGAGCAACACAACTTATTTTAGAGGCATGCAAATAAAAAGTCTTGGTAATGGAGTGCTTCTAAACCAATTCATCAGCTTACAAAGGGAAGATGAGCAGTGCTAGTTGCCATGACGCTGATCTTAGAAGAAATAAGGAAGGCTGTGTGGGAGTTCAGTSTAGGAAGTTTGGAGGGCTTTCATCGTTCCTTCCTGTAGTCTAAGGACTAGAAAAAGATGACGATGGCTCCTATATCAGTAGGAGTCCTCTATCTTGAGGCAGTGCTACAGATTTCCCAGAAGAGGGGACAGCAAAGGTGGCAGGATTTGAGCCTCTGGGGTGTGTATCTTCCTTGAAGAGATATTCAACAGAACCTCTGATTTTTGAAATATTGGGTGATCCTCATGGAACAGAAGATTGGAGGACTCAAGGTGAAGCTAAAGGTAATAGTGGAACTGAGACAGATTTGAAAGTATGCTGGAAGGAGGCCATGAAAATAACTTACAGTTTGAAGCAGTTTTGGTATTCCCATCTAGCCAAGCTCCCCTTAYGGGCTCTTTCACAGCGTGATTCATCCTACTTGTTCTAGAAAAGCATCTTAGAGGGGGAGGGATTGCTCTGTGGAGGTCCTTCCTCCCTCTACAGACTAGAGGGGGACCTCAGGTAAGCAGCTGTCTTAGGCTAGATGCTGAACTTCAGATACCTAAAGTTAAGTGGTATGAATCTTACCCCAAACTAAACACAGAATGTGTTTTTAAAACTCAAGGCTTGAGATCCACAGGAAAGGCATGACTGTCAGGAGAAAGCAGAAACCATTCAGTGGAGCAAAACCGGAGTTCCGCAGTGCTGTGGAAGAAGAAAAGAGCTTGTGGAAAAAGAGGAAGTGGGGAATAGAGTTATCTGGGTAGAAAGAATGGGTATGATATGGGAAGGACAGCAAAGGACACTGATCTGTGAAAAGTACAAGGCAGCAAAAGTTGCGATTTTTAACTATATTAGCAAAAGGCATGAGGAAGAGGCCGCTTGCCCCCTTGGCAGACTGCTTGCTAGGAGCAGTGGCAGGCTGTGGTTCTGAGGCCAGAAAAGACTGAACACAGAATGAGAGGAGATGTGGGGAAACACTGTCCTTCACACTAGGACATTGCCAAGCTCGGGAAAGGGGCAGGAGCTCAGATGATTGCTGTTATAATTCTAGCCATCTCTAAAGGAGGAGGGTGAATGCATAAGGAGATGAGGAGGTAGCTCCTAAGTTGGTGTTACAGGGAAGACTGAAGATGATTTGACTAGTAAGAAACACTAACCAAAAGAGGCAGTTGCACAAGAGACTTCACCTGAGTACCCAGGGTATTGCTCTTCTAGGATTACCGCTAGCTTGCTTCAGCTTTCAATAGAGAAGATAAAAAAACTTGGAAGCAAAAGCAGCAGCAGTAGGAGTGAGTGAATAGATAGTACACAGTGGTGTGTTAATTTCTAAAGGTAAATGAGCCTAATGCTTGCTAGTGGGTAGGATGAAAGAATATCAGCCCAGAGTACCGAGAGGAAAAGAGGAGAGTCATAGTATGTTCTTGCATGTGCCTGTGCCTAGCCCCATAGCATTGCCTCTTAGAAGTCACTGTGAAGGTACTCTGAAGAGGCTGGGAGGGTAGGCAGGGTGTAAGAATAGGTAGAGTTCACTTAGAAAAACTGAAAATATGTAACTTTTTTTCTTGTTCAGATGGTTCCTGCATTTCCCATCTTGGGGGATAACAAGGGATAGTGCCATAGAAAAATGCACTGTACAGCTTCCCAGTTAAAAGGTCATTGTATAATTATCAAATTGAGAAGGAAGGTAGGTATAAACAATGCTTTGTAAAAGCAGGACTAGTACTTCTAAGGGCAGCTTTTCAGATCTGAACCTCTAAAAATGCCTGGGACACTTAGCTTTGTGCCAGTAGCAGGGAGGCACTGGATGGTATGCTCTAGTAGAGGGGAGAAGAAAGGATGTTCGTGACTCTGGGAACAAGAGTGTTGCTTGTCTGGTTTTCTCATGGACTGTTGGTAAATTTTGAGACCTGTCTACATACTCATTCCTTTTTGTGTTCAAAAACTTATTTAGTGTGCTGAAAAGACTTTCTCCTTCAAAAAAGGAGGATCTCAACTTTGGCTTTGATTTCTGGAAGAAGTCCAGATGATTAGAAAGCCAAACAAGRCTGCTTAATGGAAATTGCAGAAGCAGGAGCTCTCACTGCAGATTGTGGAAAGTCAAAGGCAGCCCTTAGGGACTGCTTTGATACTTGCTGACCTTCAGAAATAAATGCTTTCATCAGTTTCTTTGGAATTTTTTTTTTCCATAAGCAATCTTGTGAATATGGATAACTTTTCCCAAAACTGGCATTGATATTGAGCCACTGTAGCTGAAAACTTGTTCCTCTTTCCTCTTTGTAGGAGGAAAAAGAAAACACCTTCTTCCCTGAAACACCTCCCTATCATCCTATTTCTAAGGAAGTAAAAGAAACCACTCTTCCTTTGGTCTCTGAATGGTTGTCCCCACTACCAGAGATCATGGACTAGGGTGCATGTGAAAACAAGAAAGGGTTTATAATCAATATGCATTTCTAGATCTCAAAGAGACTGAGGTATGACTACTCTAGATCAGTCTGAGGGTTTAAAAAAAAAACAAAACAAAAAAACCCTAAAACCAACAACAAACTATCCGAAAGAGGAAAAAAATTCTAGTCCAAGTCTTAGATAAGGTCACAAAAACTATTCTTTGGAGGCTCTGTAGAGAAGCTGACAACTTTTATAGGGATCCCTTCAAGTAATTCTTGAAAAATAACAATGTTCTGATAAAGAAGTTACAGGTGTTTATACTGGGCCCATACTTGAGTATTCCTCCATATCCACTTACTCTGTCAGTATCTTATATGAATGGACAATCACAATCAGAGATCAAATGACTCCATAATACTGAATTTAATAATCGAGTTTATTTTCATCTTTATAAAATGTGCCCAGATAATCCAGGGACCTATCTGGGCTATTAGGCTAGACCTGCATCTACATGTAAGAATTAACCAAATGTGGAAGAGGATGTATTTGCAGTTTTAACCATCGCTCCTGACCTATAAATTGGCTATGAAAAAAAGAAAAAGCTGGGATTTAACAAATTTCTTCTTCAGAAGGGTATACAAGAAGATGACAGAAAAAAACAGTACAATTGCACTTTGGATAACGGTTCTGATTTTGGATCCGGTTGTGAAGTCAAATAGGAAAGCTAAGGGAAAGGAAAAATGTGCATTAGCAAGAATAATTTGGTTAGGAAGCCCCAAGAAGACTTAGGGAGGAGAGATCTAAATCCTTTGTTTGAACATCTGGGTTTCTGGAAGGAGGTAGATGGAGCTTTTCTAGGCCTTGCATCTTTCCTTTCTGCCCAGCRTAGCAAAGGCAGACATTGCACTGCTGTGACTCTGGCAGTCCTCAGCGGAGGCAGTAGACCTGAGTTCACTTTGACTTGATGGAATTTCATTTCTGCTCCTCTGTTCTACCTGCAAAAGCCTGTATGTCCTGAGCCTCTGCTTGGACCAAGCATGTGAGATAGATACATAAAAACCGTGGTCCATCAAGTGGCCACGTTGTCAGAAGCTTTTCTCTGATGTGTTCTCCAAAGCAAGCAGCAAGTCTTTAGATTTCAGAGCTCCGTAGGGAGTAAATTCTTCTCAGAGTTACATTGTCACTGCTAATCAAAGCACTAATTTCAAATGACAGCACTATGAGGTTTTACTATTTACTCCCTCATTCTGATGAGAGGGAGGATTGTTGGTTTAGGCCACCAGCAAGCACAGGGCTGCCCATTCGAAGAGTTTGTAGGGTCATTTCTTTAGACTTGTCAGTTGAATTTTTTGTTTGTTTGTTTTAAATAAAACCTATAGCAGTCCAACAAAGGCAGTGATAAAGCAAAGTTATCTTTTTAGTTAAATTTTATTCCTGTTCCCTTACCAAAATGCCTGTGCTAATATGCATACAGCTACATGCTGTTATACTAGTGTGATGCCCTCGTGGAGATGAGCTTTGGTGAGGGGCAAGACAGGTGGAGGTACCACACTAATGATACTAATACATAGTTGAACTGGTCTTGCTCTAAGCACAGGAAAGTGTTACAGAAGTCACTGTTGTGTCAATTATTCTCATACTTAGAAAGTCAAAAAGCCAAAGCCTTTTTTAATTATTTGGGGAAAAAAAGAAAACTGGATGTCCTAGAGAAGCAGGCACAGCTACTAAAGCCAGGTCCCAGCTCACCAGCCTGCCTCAGTTGGGCCCTGGACAGTTTTAATGAATGATGGCTACAGGGTCAAGCTTTCAGCAGAGCTGCTGAGCAAATGAAGGATTTAATTAGAAAATGTGCCCCGAAAGGGATTATTCAATGTTTGGTGAAGGAGAATGCAACTCAGAGTGAGTACTGTGATCTTAAAGGTAACACAGAAGCCTGCCCAAAGGGAATAAGACTGTGTTGAATAAGATATCAAGAAAACAATTGAAACTAAAACCAGCTATGAACTTGTAGAGGACACCAAGAGGCTTGTTTCTGGAAGTTATGTAAGAAAATGAAACTGGTAGAGTTGGTTTTCAGTAAGTCTGAACAGGGAAAGCATTTGAAGTTATGGTCCTCAGCTGGAAGCTACCTTCAATGGTGACTTAATTTCACTTTGTCTCCTAATTACAGGGTAAGAGCATTAATGTAGTACGTTGCCATATCTCTGACAGTTATTTCTTTAACCAGTCTAATGCATTTGTTTTGACACTGTCTGGTCATGCCTCTGCTCTGGCATAGCCTGCAGCGCGAGGACTATTTCAGAATAGCTGTGGTGGGGAGTAGTTATTCTTGCCACTGGCTTCACCTTAAATTTGCAAGTAATGGAACTATCTATGCAAGTAACATCTCAACAATGGGATTAAGAGTTGGCTTTTAGAGATCACTGCAATTTATGCTTTAAAACAACAGCTTTCCTTAAAATACGAATTTCAGTTGTACAACAAAACAGTTTTGATTTTGCTYTAAGTAGAACATGACCACAACTACATATCATTCTTCCACCCTCAGTTTCAGGTGGTCCCACTCCCTCTTCCCCGTTTCCTTTCATCTTCCCACTCAAGAGATTACTCCCCCCCAGCTGCACTGGTTCAAGTGTAGCATGACTATCCCACAGAATGGCTGTGTGAAATAAAGCATTTTAATCTTCATGGTGTCACCCCAGTAAGTTCAGGGCTCAGATCTAGAGCACAGCCCACTGAATGTGTGCAACTGGTAGGACAATAACTTTCTGAGGGGAGGAGGTGTGAACCTCTTAAATCAAATGTGCTGATAGTGGTGTAGGAATGTGAAACCACAACCTAATGAATAACAGACAGCAGCCTTCAGGCAATAACACCAATGGGATGATGGATGAGGTCAGTTAATACTTAATGAATGCACATATTTTAAATATTTTCACATGTCAATCACTTGTGAAATTTTCACAAGTAAATCACTTTACTACTTACTGTAGTAGGAATTTTCCCATCTTCAGGTAAAATAATGTAAGTGTTTGGTTTTCTATTGATTTTAGGCAGAGTTATTCCAAGTGCAGTTCTCTAAAGGGATTTGATACTTGGGTGCAGAATCTGCATAGAGCCTCATGCTTGCCTCCACCTACAGAGCAGTTGCAGGTGTCGAAGTTGCTGTAAATAGTCCTGGGACCAGTATTATGCATCTGTAGGAGGGCTTGGTCGCAATGTGAGAAATCATTAGCCCTGCTTGTCAGTTGTTAAGGAGCTGGAGCTGTCCCAAGATCTACTCTGTGTATCACATGCTTAACTGCTGAAAGCCGTACAAATACTAAGGGTATCTGCAGGGTCTGTATGCCAGCAACTGCTCTGGTAAACAAGAACTGCAGCTCACTAGTCCTGCAAGGAGCACTGTATAATCTAGTGGTAAAGGCAGAAGAATAAAGGTCACCTAGTCAGTCTATGATTTATAACTTTATTTACCACAGCTCATGCTGTTTCATGACAACAGCCTCCATAAAGAAGGTTTCAGAAAAAGTTTCAAGGCAGGCTGTCTGCAGTTTTTCCGTGAGGGCAGCTAGGCTGCAGTTGGAATGCAAAACACCAAACTAGTTAACTATAACAGGTTAACTCCCTGGCAGAGTCAGATTAAAATAAAAGCTTTGGCAGCAAGTCTTTCTTGCCTACAGTGAGTCCTTCCCTCTGCACTTGTTTTTTCAGCTGAGTACCTCTAAGTTGCCTACTGCACTGCAATAAATTCCTCCCAGACTCCTCTGGCGCTGGGAAGAGCTCTTCTCCGGCAATCTGGCAGCACAGGCACCTCCTGCTCCTCTTGGACACCTCCCGGGTTGCATCCCCCTTGTCTGCTTTGTCTTTCCCTCTTGCTTGCCTCATGCTGTCACCACAAGCTGCTGGCAGTTCAATGTGCCCACTGCTCTCTGGGCAGCAGCAATGATCCCTCCTCCTGAAAGGTTTTGTCTGACAAGAGCACCCAAGGCAAAGCAAGAAACCCACCTTTCTCCCTGCTGCCCAGTCACAGCCCTTTAACAAAACGTTTTGCTATACAACATACTTTAATATTAGTGTAGTAAACTATGAGCAAAGAGATGACATCACTCTGCTATCCATTACAGAAATTTACAGAGATCTGAGCTGCACTGAGCATCATCTACTCTGCTCAAAAAATTTAGTGGCAGGATCTAGAGCTTACAGTGCTACAGCAAGTGCCAGGGTGCAGCTGAGCAAAAAGGGACAGGGGTCTGCAGGCTGACGGGCAGAGAGCAAATGGAGGAGCAGAGCAAAGTGGGAAAGAGATGATGCTGAGAGCAGAGGAGTTCAAGGGGAGTTAATAACTCTATGTAACCTTTTCTTAATATAGCAGCAGTGCTCCAGATGTAGAATAGTCTGCACAGGGTAGCAGAGACCTCTCATTAGAAAGGGCAACGCTTCAGGTCTGAGCCAGGCTTTAACAAATGATTCCTGTTTCAGATGAGCGCTGCTGACAAGGCTGTTCTGTCAAGAGACAGAGCCCAGCGGGCCCGTGCTGTTGTGTTCTGGTTTATGCCTCTACCGACTGGGCCCCACAATATTCACGGGCTCAGCTTCTCCCGACTTCGTGAGGAGCAGCATCTGACCTCTGTGAACATCCATCTTTCCACAAGCATAAGAGCAGAGAGTAAAAGATAGAAATCATATCACATAATCCCCCCAAAATTGGCAGAGGCCTGGAGAAATAAATTGAAAGTAAAATAAAGAACATAAGCAAAAAATCATCACAGCTATCTAGAAATAGAATTGAAGGGAGAGGGTCATCAGTATGGCTAAGAAAAAGTCTGGGAAAACTAGAAGAGAGGCAGTTAAACAGATAAACAGCGGCTGCAGGAAGCTACATGAGTTCTTTGAACTATTTCCCTATTGTTCCTGGTGGGAGGAGGGTAAAAATTCTTCTGGGAACTCCCTTCAGGTAGCCAAGGCATAGCCATGGCACGGAGCGAGCTCTCTGAGGAAGAGGTGTTGGAGCAAGTAGAGACACTTACTAGCAGTCACTCCTCGGGGCTTGATGTTGTTCTTCTGAGAGATGAGACTGAAGTGGAAACAAAGAAAGTAGCTGAACTAACAGAAGTGCTGCTTATCAGGACAAGGCATGTGACCGAGACCTAGTGGGTGGGTATGTTCTGGCTCCTGTCTTTATAAAGGGAGTTTAGAGAGTGCTGGTACCATTTCAGCTGAAAGGAAAATTTTTAGATAAAAGTTATTAAAGGCAGATTCATAGGCTGTATAGAGGCAGCTAAACAAACAGAGAAAAATGATGGAAGTGCTACTACTGCTGCTAATAACAGTTCCTACAAATAATGGCATGTAGGATGCCAAGTTATCTTGAGTAGTCTAGAAAGCAAGGAAAATACTAGGGAATTTATTAACAATATGTGTCTGTTCTCCTCCTGGTAGTGATTGAAGTCTTCCAGAGAAAACACTGCTTCCCCCTGTCCCCCCTATAGCACAGCTTACTAAGGAGATATTTGTAGGAAAGGAAAATTTGTGGGTGATTTGTTTGTGCCACGGAGCAGGTGATTAATGAATGCTTTTGAATTACCTTTGCTGACACAATTACAAATGTTAGCATTCATGAAGCTATCACCCTTTTAAAAACAAATGCCAAGTCCTCAATGCTTGTGGCCTCCCGCTGCAGCAAAATGCACAAGCCGACAGCGGCCCCGGAAGGTACGTCCTTGTGGTGTCCCAGGCTGGTGGCTCCCTGCTCTGCCCCAGCCTTCCTGCACGAGGGCCAGTGGCCTGGCAGGCCATGTGCAGTTCTCCTTCCTTACCCAAAGGGTAAGGGATTTGGAGCTGGCTTGCTGAGTTTTGTCCTTTTGAGCTTCCTGTCCACTGTAAAAGAGGAGCCCACCGGAGTGCCAAGGGCTTCGGGTTGCTCCTACACTAACACAAATACAGAGTGGCATCATGAAATCAAAGAAGTTAACAATGCTGTAAGCGCGGTGAGAATAAAGCCCTAAAACTGTCCTTAATGAGTTTAGATTGGCTTCTTCCTAAGCATTCTTCAGGCTTTTTATTACCAGGTCGCTCTGGGCAAGCTAATAATCACAGAAACTGTACAGAGCCTTGAAATGGAATGGATTAGCTGAGTTTAACAAACAAGGTACCTCTCTGTTTCTTAAGCCAGATTTTGTGGGTAAGTTAATATAAACTAATATTCATTGATGTTCTTTGTCCAAACAATATGTGCTTGTTTTTACCTCATTCCTACCATTAGATCAGCCATGCAAACAGCCTCTTGCTGCACTCTGCTGTGGTTGAGAGCAGGCAGACCCAGCTGAATCCTAGATGGCGAATTTCCATAGCCGACCACTTGTGCCTAACTCTTCTTAGCACAAACCATCTCACTGTTAAAACAACTATACTGAGTTAAACCAATTATCTACAACTATACTGAGTTAAACCAATTATCTACCACTATACTGAGTTAAAACAGTGAAATGCAGAGAAACTTTGGATTTGTTAAGAACAAGCTAAGCTTTGAAAGGCTCTTACTGCTACAAACTGTTTCCTGGTTTCTGCGTAAAATGCTTTTTCCTCCAGTAATGTATTTCTACCAAGCAATCGTGCCATTTTCATTTGGCAAGCACTGGTTCCCCCAACTCCCACCCCTTCAGTTTTGTACAAAGCAAAAATTAACATGGTTTCATTGGCAGAGCAAGAACTGCTTATCCAGGCGTTTATTAACTGGGGAAGTCCTACATGCTCAGATTTGCCATTTTTCGTAATACATGCTTCTGTAACCAAACTTCTCCCACCCTGAAAGTCCTGATATCAGAGGTCCAAGTGGTGGCCTGATTACTGATAGTAAACTGATAGTATGCAGAGCACTTAAAATGAGCTATATCTCAGTACAGAGCTGGGACCTTTCACAGTCAGTGGTGCTATCTGTTTCTTCCAATCGTGTTACCAGACAAGAAACATTTCTAAACTCCTGACCTAAAACTTGCTCTTCCTACGCACATACTCCTTGGTCTGTAATCTGTAGATTATCTGTTAATCTCCCGTGCTCCCACTAGCTCCAGATCATAACACTGCACTTTGACGTACTTGCAGGATTGCAGCCAAAATTAAGTTTTATGGCCACAGTATTTCTTTTAAGTTAGGAACCACCCCAGCAGCAACGTTAAACTACCATTGTAAGATTATGATGAACTGGGAAGATGAATTTGAGGGTTCATCCACTTCTTTTCATGTTTCAGGGCTGATATTCACATGGGTAAGTAAAAAAAAGATAAGGTGGCTGTAGCTGTCTCCAGATACCTTGAGAGGTGATGCTTAATGACATTTCTACCCTGTGGACCACTCAGGACTATTTCCAAGAGACCTAATAATGTGACAAAAAACCCCAAACCCACTGCCCATAAACTTAAATTCAGCATTCAGGGTTCCGGATCTTTACTAAGTGTCCACAAAAAGGTTGAAATCTCTTAATAGAGGTGAAGGACAGTAATTAGCCACCATAGGCTATCGCCATGAAAAACAGGAGAAGCATCAGTAATTTTTTGACAGCAGCGAGATCAGGGCCCTTCCCATTATTTAAAGGTGGCCTCTTTGCAATGTTTCTGTCTTGCAGAGAAGTTGTTACTTTCAACCACTTCCTGGAAGAAGCAGCAGAAAAAGAAGTGCGGGGAAAAGCCAGGCTCCAGCACTTCATTGAGAACCTGTTGCAACGTGTGGATCTGGCAGAAAGGCAGCTAGAATATTACCAAAATCAGCAGATGGTGTGCAACCACACCGACATCAGCGAGCATGTGGTAAGCCAGCAAAGTCCTTCCCTTCATTGGCGCCCACCACCGGAGGGAAAGTACTTGAGTTTGAATATGGGTGGGCTCAGTGGGTCACGCTAATTGCTACTCCAGACAGATCTGGATTTGTAAAATGTTTCTTTAGACGTGTTTTATTTATATTTTAAACTGCCACTTCACATGAGTGAAAGGAGCAGAGAGTGTAAGAGCAGCAATAGCCAAAGGTAGCAAAGGGAGAGCAGAGAATAATGAAATATTTCATAGAATCATAGAATCGAATCATAGAATAGTTTGGGTTGGAAGGGACCTTTAAAGGTCACCTAGTCCAACCCCCCTGCCGTGGGCAGGGACATCTTCAACCAGATCAGGTTGCTCAGAGCCCCGTCCAACCTGACCTTGAATGTTTCCAGGGATGGGGCATCTACCACCTCTCTGGGCAACCTGTGCCAGTGTTTCACCACCCTCAGCGTAAAAAATGTCTTCCTTATATCTAGTCTAAATCTACCCTCTTTTAGTTTAAAGCCGTTCCCCCTTGTCCTGCCGCAACAGGCCCTGCTAAAAAGCTTGCCACCATCTTTTTTATAAGCCCCCTTTAAGTACTGAAAGGCTGCAATAAGGTCTCCCCGAAGCCTTCTCTTCTCCAGGCTGAACAACCCCAACTCTCTCAGCCTTTCTTCATAGGAGAGGTGTTCCATCCCCCTGATCATTTTTGTGGCCCTCCTCTGTCTTTCTTATGCTGAGGGCTCAAGATATTTGCCAGATATTTAATATTTTTTTTCCAGCTTTGGCTATTGCTGCTGTTACCTTTGCAACAAACACTTTCCTTTATGTCACTTAGCGACTTGGCAGTTTTTTGGAGATGTGTATAAAGATTTTCAGGAAAGATGTGGATCCCTACAGAGGACATGTCAGCCTGCTGGCAAATCGGCTTGCTTTCTGTAGTTACGTATCACGGGACTCTTAGAAATGGTGAATGAATTCCCACAGGCCTGTCCCCCACAGATTAGAAACCAAAGCTGTCTGAACATTGCTTTTTAAAATACATGATTTCTTTAAAAGCCCTCATTATTAATACTTAAACTCAGTATTTTCCCTACAATGCATTACATTTATATGGCAAGTTTTATCCACATGACTTCCAAAGAACATTCCAGTTTAAACAAATACCCCATTCCGCCTGCTCATCCTGGGCAGTGAGAGGAAAGGCATTTGATCATGCACAGCACTGAACAGGTATGTAATGGTGGAAAGCAAAGGTTCCCATAGCCACTTGGAAGACAAAGAACTTTAGGCAGGACCTGAATAAATGTAGATGTGCTGAAATCTAGCGCAGGACATCTCAAACAGTGTCTGTGAGAACACTGAGGGGGACTGTAAAGATGGGCCTCAGTATTAAATCATGTGCCCCTGCTCTTGATGTGTTTACCGGGATCCCTGGCTCAGCAGTGTCCCTTGGGGAAGGCACTAATTTTTGAGGCAGCTGCCCTGCTTTCTGAGTGACTTCAGCATTCCTCTAAGGTCATCCATCCAAATATTGACCAGCCTGACCTTCAGGAGGTAACTACAGAAAAGCACACCATGAGATGGCTCCAGACTCCATCCAAGACAGATGACAAGCAAAGTTAGGCTGGGCAAAAATCCATCTGCAAAGTGTGGACAATATCAGGGACAGAGGGAACATTTACAAGAACGTAATCATTTTCAGATGCCAGATCTGGCTTTGCTTGGCTCAGTGACTTCATTAAATGATATTCAAAGGCTCAGTCTAGTAGCACTGATGGGAGATCAGTACAAAGAACCGATTTAGTACCCAGACTGATTTAGGCTGAGCTGGCATTAAACACCTCCTTTCCTGACCCCCACTAAAAGAGGGACTAGACAAAGCGTTTCCACGCTGTGAACCAAACTGTTGTAAAAAATGAAGTCATGAGAAGTTGTTCTGGCACTGAGACTATGTTGTCCCTAGCTGGTCTCAGGATTTGGGGTGGGAAGGGAGAGAAACGCTTGCGTTCTTGCCCTCCACCCTTCAGTGCTGCTGTAGGCAGAGCCACGGGCTCATAGCTGGAATTTCCTAGCCACTTGTGTAAAGGAAATGTATCACTGCAAAATTAAAGGCTCTGAGAGGAAGTTAATTTAATACAGCTTATTCAGGCACTGTCCCCTATTAATTATCTTGAACACAATAATTACTTCTCATTGTATCCATACTGTTTAATTTAATGTGAAAGATCTCTGTTCAGCCTACACTTCTTTAGCAATTTACTTTGATTATAGTTATGATAAAAATAATGGGAAAAAATCCAACCACTAACAACTCGCACGTTCCGAATTTTAAAAACAGATGTAATGAGTTGGAGGAGTAATAATCTATAAAAGGTTTTTTTTTCCCATTTCTTTCATGAATATTCTTCTAGTTTTAACAGCAGGTGAGAATGGAAATATGATTTTGAAGGCTGCATATATTTTATCCCTGTACTTTAATTACTTGATAATGTAATATTACTATTAATAACCTGTTTCTATTTTCTTTGCAGTTTACAGACATTTCATTAAATAAGAAACCCAGATGCCTGTATGTATATCTTTTTATTTTTCTCTTACTTAAAGATACTATCTTGACATGCTTACATTTCTGCTTTTGCATTTCACCTTATCCAAAAGGCTGAATCAGGTTGGGTTTGGATCAGGTTCTATACCTGAGTATGATCTATATTTATGTCATGTAATAGAGTAAAAACAGATTTCTGCTAAATCAAAGCTAAAATTAGATACTCTGTAAAGAAAAAAAAAAAAGAATAGTTTTCTATTAAATGAATGACTCCTTTCTGCTGACTATAATAGCCTATTGCAAAGTGTCAGTAGTTGAATCTCTTCACATACACAGGCCAAGCTTCAGCTGAAAATGTCTTTAACATTCTGTAGGTAGGAGAGAGACAGTTGTCATTTCCTAACTGACAGTAACACTGTTGACTTAAAAATCATGTGTAAGCAAACACGTGCCCCGACAAAGCATGGGCACTAACATCATCTCAGGTTACTCAAGCAGCTGTCCTGGGAGCAGCAGAACTAATTGTGGCTGGTTTCCCATGTCTTTGCGACTTAGTCACGAGTCCCAGCAGCTGGTTCAGAGCATCACGCATGCTGCTTGGCCAAGCAATGATCCGGCAGTGCATCCTTCCTCAAGGCAACCTCTCTTAGTGGAGACGCGAGTTTGGGTCTTTTTCCCATCGCCATGAAACCTGTTGCATCACCACAGGTCTGGGACTTCTGTGTCCCTGCCAGATTTGTTTGTGTTTGACCAACGGGTTCAAGAATTACTGGAAGACTGAGACACACATGAACAGATGGACGGGCTGGAAAATAAACTAAATATATAACGTATAGCCTACTGGGTTGTGGCAGGGGAGAGCTTTTTGCTCTTTCGGTTGTTTTTGGTTTTCATATATCTTAGTCCTAGCAGGCAACTGGCCAAGTAGCCTTTTGCTCATAAGCAGTGTTTGCATTAATAATTAACAGCTTGGGGCTTTAGCTTTGTTTTTTCTACTTTTTATTTTCATAGCTTTTATAGCTTTTTTTTTTCCCTACTGATTTGAGATTCTGGAATAACTTGATCGTCCAAAGTAGACTTTGAGTTGACTGTGTGTACACTTCTCAGGCTTCTACATGTCTTAATGTGACTGGAATCAAGGAAAACAGAATTAAAATATAACCAGTGAATTCAATGACTCGGTGAGATGAGTCCTTCCACTGACAAGTCTTTGGTCTAAATATAATGCAGTTTGGTAAAACCCATTAATTGCTGACAAATAGTGGGAGTTCAAAGGCATATATGAAATTGTTTAGAGGTTTCTGTTTAACTACTGATATACTTCTCCTTTGAAAAGACACTGTCAAAACTAGAATTTAGTAGTAGCCTTTATTTAGAGTTACCAGATTAAAAATATCCCAACTTGTCCTATGAAACAGGGAGGATGGAGGAGAGGATGCTCAGAGGGGTAGGAAAGTTTTATTTTGCTCTGCCTGTTCTGTGGGTGAATCCAGCATTTGCATTCACCACACCACCTTTTTTAAGAGCTCTAACTCAGCTCAGTACATAAAATGAGGTTTTAATGATATGTACCAGTTAAAAAAAAATTGGGAAGTGTTACTACCCATCCAGAAAATTCAGTGTAATCTCAGGGGGTTTGGGACCACTGATGGCTTACGTTGGTTGGGATCAATGGGTGGACTTGCAATCCCTCTTACTCCAAGGCCTCTGCCTTGCTTCCCAGTTCCTTTTCTCCAGTTTCTCCTGGCTGTTTTCAGGACATGCCCCACTGAGGGCATGGCAGACCTTTGCTGATGCTCACTAGCCATTTCTCAAAGGCACTGAGACTTGCTGACACATCTGTGCCTAAATCAACTTTAAATGCCAGCTCCCATTGTGAAGAAGCTAAGAATTAGGTCTCTCGAAATCATGAGACCTGTCTTGAAAAATGCCTGATGTTTGTGAAATGCAGCAAGAATAGGATTGTTCTTAAGTGCCTGTGGCAGTGGGGTACATTTAGTCACATCATTTCAGTCTTTCTCCATAGTGTGACAGATTAGGAATATGTTTGAGTACACATTCATACTCTCACAGTCACTTGTATTGAGGAGCTGCTGCTTTCAATGAAAAAACATTTCCTGCATCTGGAGCTGGTAGCATTGCATTTCATATGCAATGACCTGCATGCGTCTTAGATACCTTCTTACCCTGACTGTGAATTGGGGACAGACGTCCATCTTCTCTACCATAAACTCGTTCAATCACTTGCAACAACGCCTGCATGTGCTTTGGGAATAAATGATGTAACTTTTTCACCATAACAACATCTGAGAAAAACAGAGCACTACATCTTTTAAAAACAACAACAAAGTAATGGACTGTAACAACAGTGCTCAAGAAGTGATCGTAAACCGGAATAGCCAACACTTGTGCATTTACACAAGTCATTTCTAACCCCTAGCAAGCGGTCAGAGCCCAGGCCTCCACCACGCCAGCATGGCACAGCACCTGCAGGCTCCAGGTTGGACCTGCACAGCATTTTCCCCCCAAAACTTCCCCATAGTGAAGTCTGGTTGGCAAAGCTGCCAACCAGGTAAAACCGCTCTGTAGGTAAGGCTCAGTTCCTGTGCTGCCGACTGCCCCTCACTGCCTCCCAACCACAAATACAGAGGCTTTCGTGACACCCTTCTGGTCTTTTAAAGAGCAAGAGAGCACTTGCACTGTACGCACTTGAACAACCACAGCTTTTTCCAAAACTGGCTTTGTCAAGTCTGCAATATTGTTTCACTCCCAGGAGAAGTAATACTACAGATACGTGGTTTCCAGAAATAATGAGCTATGGAAAATAGCCCTACGGGAACCCTTAAGAGATCGACTTGTACATCAGCACATCTGTTCTTCACTTCAGTCACAGTAGCTGGGCAGACATGAGTTTGTGCCTTATGTTCATAGTGCTGCTGTTACACTACATGTATCTGCTGTAAAACATTTCAAGATTTTGTTAAAAGGGACTGTGATGATTTTACATAGCTAAACTGTGGAACTGCAGTTTCAACATAAAATTTCAGAGCAGAGGGCATGGTTCAGCCTTTGCAGCACCAGGCACCGTGCTGTCACTCCACCTGAGCTCACCGATTTCAGCAAATGCTGCTGGGCCTGAACCATCACAGAGAGAACAAAGAATTCAGCTTACTTTGGCCTTTAAGCTTTTGTACCCTTCTTCCCACCAGTTTCTGTATTCCCCATTCCTCTTCTCCCGTTTCAAATCAAAGCCTAAAAGCAAAGCTGAAGTTTCCCTAGATGGGAGGCCAGCACAAAGGCAGAGCGTGGAGTTTCCTGAGCTATTGGCCGTTAGTAGCAGCCACAATCCAGGGCAGCGCTGAGATCCCACCAAGAAGTTCCTACAGTTCCTGCACCCACTTTATACTGTTACTGGTGCTGTGTGGTCTTCCAAAGACCATGGGATGTTCATTGTTTGCAGAAGGTTGCCGAGAACATGTGCATCTTTAAAGTCCCTGTAGATCACTAAGTTATGAGAATATAGACCTCAGTAAGGTCTCAGCACTCCAAAATCAGCAGAATGCTATCTGAATAAAAGCGTAGATGAACATGCATGAAGAGTCCACCAGTAACATATGTAAGGGTTCTTACAGCAAGGGATGCTTTTGAGTATTGAGAAATGTAATTCATCTTGCAACTCTGTTTTTAACTTTCAGCCTGGTCCTGTAAAACAACGCTATTTCTGTCTTTAAGAATGTATGGGTTTGGGACATTTTGGGGACCTTTCACTCTGCAAGATTGAATAATAGTTATTAATAATCACTATTATTAATTTCAGGAGCCGAGGAAGTCAACATGTTTCATATAACATCCCTGACGCAAAGCCTCATTCCTTTCAAAAAGGAAGAATCTTGTTGAAAAAAGCAAAGGATGAAAAAACCAGCTTGCAGCCAGTGAAATGCTTCTATGAACCTGTTGATTGCTCAAGAGAAATATGGAGAGCACAAAAAAAAGGTGAACCAGTGTGCTCTGCCAGGAAAGTGAGTGGGAAATCCAAGATGGGTAAAAAGGCCAAACCGCTATAGGAATGGTTAGCAATACATAGTAACGCAGGAGCTTGGCTTCAACAGAACAAATATTGAATGAAGTTAATCATCCTACTTTTTCCTGTCCATCTGGCCCTACCAAAACATATCAGATATAATATATAGAAATATATACAGTATGGAAGATTTATATTACTTAGTAATGCCATTCCCTCTTTGGGCACTATAAGAGAAGTGACATTTTATTCAGTTTACATGGAGGTTTTTGTATTTATTTATTTATTTATTTATAGAGCTTATTTTAAATGACTGCATTTATCTTGCTGGGCAGTATTGTGGCTGTATGTTTAATTATTTTAGTGGCAGCATGTGGCCTGGTAATTTATTTTCCATCTGTGCTGTTGCTGAAGTTCAGAAGAATCCATTTAATCGGCACCTAAATACACAGTCTTTCAGCTTAGGTAGGTATAAGATCAATGATTAACTGTTACCTGCACAGACATACTTAAATGCAAAAGGTCTACTTGAGTTGCTTGAAGGCTGTTTACAGCAGTAGATTGCTACCCTGGATTTTCTGCCATATGCCCGGTCGGGCACATTTCCACATTTTATTACATACGTTAAACAGCTCCATCCTGCCAGCAGCCACGTTGTCTGTTGGTAGAAGTTTGGGCTGCTCTGGTGTCTCAAGCACAGCTTTCAAATTCCAGAAGCTTTATGGTTTTGCTATACGTACCAGCCTCCGGTGTCACTCAGCGAGGAGACCAGAAGCTGGTACCACAGCCCTGACAAGCACGGCCCGCATTGAGCCAGACGAGAAATTTCAGTACCAAGTGCCAGCAGCAGGTTGTTAACYAGCTGTGGCGCAGCAAGTGAAAGGATAAAGCAACGTGTTACATTGCATGGCACCCCGTTCAATGCCTGTGCTTGGTTTTAGCGAGAGGCCTAAAAAGGCTATGATCATAACTGAAACCCTTCACATTTTTATCTCTGAAAAATCTTTACAGGGCTGAGAGATCCCTGAATTTCAACTAAAAACCCAAGAGCAAGGAAGTTAGAGATGATTGCAGGATGGGAATGCGTGTGTTTACATTGGTTTGTGCCAATTAAAAGGATCCTTATTTATCAGAGCATTTATCAAGATCATTTTTTGTGTGTACAATTTTTTGGTAACATGAATCCTTATGCCATGTTTACAGATATGAACATCCTGTTGATGTTACTGATGAGATTTTTTTTCTCAAGAAAAAGGATAGCTGAGACAGGTCCATGTCATTTATTTTTTAAATGCTCATAACAGATGTAAATTGTTTTTGTGGAAGGTGATTTTTACAGTATGTGTACAAAGATTTGTGAAAAATGTTTTTCATTTTTTATAACTATGACTGTAAGCAGAACTAGTATTAACAGACAGTGTATTACTATGATTACTGCTGCAATAAGCACCTGAGTTGCAATATTTTTAAAACAGAAGATGACCGATCAGTCAGCTAGGATCAGGTAACTACAGATGTCATACATTTGTCGGTGTACAGAGCTCCCAGAAAGTAGCAGAGTGAAGAGAGTGAGTGTTATTCCTCACTTTTATTTTAAATAGTGTATATGGAACAATCAGATATATGTTTAAAGTTTCTCAACACTGTTTCAGTAGAAAGTCACAGTGTAAAACCAATTCAGGTATTTAGGTTGTAATGACATTTTAATGTTTATTTAACCACGTCACGAGGCCACACTTGGCCTTATGCTAGGCATTGTGTGTGGTGAAAAGGAGTTGTTAACTGTGTTGCATGGGTTTGGGTCAGACTGTATGTTATGACAACTTTCTTAGGCAAGCCACAAAATAGAAACATCCTTTAGTTTTTTCTGTTGCTTCCCACATCCTTTTACAAACCTGAAAAAATGACCCTTTTTGAAGATAATAAAGGTGAACTTTAGAAAGATGATAAAGCAAAATATATTCATCCGTTCCTTTATCCACTTGACACTGAAAGAATATTTTTATTTTTAAATGCCTATCTACTCTGTTAGTCACCAAAGTTAAGTGCACCTACTAGTTCACAAATGAGATGTTTATTTTATTACTTAGCGCGCCAAAATTTTGACTGTAAGTTGTCCTTTTGGGGGAGGAAGAGAAAAAGAGAGTAAAAGAAGTTGCATGTTCTTAAACTTTTCAAATCCTAAGTTACAGTTACTTGCTGAACAAATGCCACGTTAGTTAATTAGAAAGAAATTGGACTGTACTGTAACCCCAGAGAAAAGTTTTTAGAATATAAACATTCTAATAATAAAGATATATTTCTCAGTTACTGTGTCATTTAACTCTGTGAAAATACAATGTTTCTTACAAAAGCCTACCCAACAGCAGAGAAAAAGATGGTAAACAGCAGCCCTGCTTGGACTTCTGTTTATTCCTCAGATAAAACACCACGTCAGTGAAGTTGGGCTGTCATCTTTCAAAGCATTACAAATTAACCTAAAAGACAGCTAACAGTATCTTGCCCACATAGCTTGCACTTCATGTCACCTGCCCTCTCCTACTGTAATGATGCTTGAAAATTATTCCTGAGATATCCCACATGGTCAGGTAACCTGCCCAAAGCAGAGGCGGGGGGAGTAGAGGGAAGGGTCAGGCGAAGGAAATTAAGGGCAGAGGGGCTCATGGGGAATGTAGGTGATAAAGCCTACCGCACACATTGCCAGTTGCTGTGTCATCAAGTCATCAGGCATCTCCCTGGTTATACTTGGAAAGAGAAGTTTTCCCATGGAGGGTAACCAGGTTCCTGTTGAGATGGTAACCCATGGGAGAGATGCTGTAGAAGGCTGGACAAGGAGATGAAGTGCCTCTGACACCTGAGAGCCTGAATAATGTTCATCAGGAAAAAAGGCTCCTTCCCAATCATGTTTACACAACTTACTAGCTCATTTTTAAAATTAATGTCTGGTCATCAGCAGAACTTGACTGCTGTATGTGTGTATCATGTCTACACTTCATGTCCCACTGACAGAGGTGGAACACTTGAGAAGGATCTGTACATGCACTAGGCTGAACGTAACTGGTGTTAGCTTGAGGGGACTTTGGGAGGAGATAACACTGGAATCAGAAAATGACAGTTTTAAAATATTTTTAAACCTAAAACCTGAAAGTGTTCTGACTGAAAGTTGACKGGTCGTCTTTGAAAATGAATTTGAAGCACAGTTACATTTTGCCCTTCAAGATGCTTTGAAGACATCTAGGTGGGTTTTACGCTTACATCACAGTGAAATTCAGTAGGACCTGGATGCCTCATTCCTACATACATTTTTAAAATCACACATCATCTATAACTAAAAACATCTCAGAGCAGTATGTATACTGGCTGGGCCCTTACAGGTAAGCTTTCTGCTTAAAACAGAATGTTCTGACCAACGTGTAACGTTATAGGCCAGGAAAACAAGAGACTAATTGAAACCTAGACCTTTAATTAGAGCTGTACATAGAAAAAACAATCATTTTGAGATGCTCCTGCCAGTTGAAGAGAGAGTGTGTTTTCAAAGCACTTGAAGGCATCTGACCCCCCGCTCTGCCTCAGCAGTAAAAGCAGTCTCCTTCCGCCCAGAGGAGGTCTGAACACGTTTGTTTTGTTTCCAGGAGAGTTACTGGAAATATTCAACAGGATATTCATATTCAAAGGGATGGCCACCAATTAGAGCAGTTACTAGGTCAAACAAATTACTGCTTCTATCATCCCTAATAATCCTTCCAATGCCACCGGCTCTTTCAATCTACTTGAGCAAAATCCCGCTCTTCTCTCTCTTTATTCTGCGTCACCAGATAGTTGCCTCTATTCGTTCTTACCTCAAACTAATGCTGATTGTTTCCATACATCCTGTCTGAAGTGGTTGGAGTGGACTATTTTAGTGCTCTCTGCAGAGGGCATGGCCTTTTTTTTTTTTTTTTTTTTTTTTTAGAAAAAATAATCCCAGAAGTGATTTTATGACATGAAACATACAGCAAGCTCTTAAAATAGATCCTGTTGTGACACGAACAAAACGTCCCTTTCCCATTTTGTTGCTAATGCCACCATCTATCTAGCCACGCTTTTTTTATTCTGGTCTCTTGAATTTTCCTTTGTACGTCTCTCCAAGGAGAGGGAGAAACAAGCAGCGTAAGTTAAATGCAGTCATATTGGCTTGACAAGCCTTTTCCCCCTTGCTGACTCTGTCCTAGCATCGCACACTGCAGGCAGATAAAAGTTGGCTGGAATTTTTCATAAAATTGTGGAAAAAATAGATACAACAGATTTCAGGTTCATGGTAATGTTATGAAAGAGGAAGAGGCTCTTCTGAGATCAGGGAGACAGAGAAAGAGGAGAGAACCTCTGCTTGCCTGAGAAGTCACTTTCAAAGATAAATGTGACAGGTCGGAGGAATTTACCGTGTGCTGGTGTGAGATGAGGGAAAACCACAGTTATGCATAAGGCAGCAATGAAAGGATGGGGGACATGTTACTGCCTGCTGTTTCTTAGAGGCTTTGACCTACAGCACATCAGAATATATATGGCCTGACACATTCACTCCTTAAATCCCACTTTAGACACGTGTTTTGAAGCCTAATTACTAATTTCAAAGTAATAGACTTTAGTACCAGGGCTTCCAAGAAATTCCCCAAACTCTACCCACGGTATTTGTTCAAACCATAGTTTATTGGCTTACAGTGGGTAACTGTGCTAAGGGGCACTTGTCAGCAGGGGGGATTTCTGTGTGCGTTCGGTACTTGCTCTCTCTCGTCTCTGCTCGGTGACCGGCCGCGGTCTGGACTAGCTCTGCCTGGACTCTAACCCAGGCTGACTGTCAGCTGGTTCCCACAGCAATGCTTTCCTTTACATTACTTTGCTGATTTTTCTGTCTGCTTCCCAAGCTCCCTCCCTCTTCTTCCTGCCAACGCAGTGCTTTCAACAGCTTCTCTCATGCAGCAAGCACCTTTCTTGGGCCTCAGCTTGCTAATAAGTCACTCAATCGCATCAGAGACWCTTGCAAAACACTTTCTTTGGCAGGCCGGCAGCAATTGCTGCAGTAAGATAGCAGATTATCCAGCTGTGTGCAGCACAGCTGCTTCACTTGCCCTCACCAGGTGGGCAGAGGAGACGAAGCATTACGTATTACACCACACACGCACAATATTGGCATTTACCCACACCCCAGCAAAGCTCAACCTGGCTACTCCAGCCACGACTACCCCTACACGTACTTTTAAGCCAGCCCGGGAAGTAGAGGGCCAGGCAATGGTCTTGTGTTCAGACTAAATGCACATTTGGGCCATACAGACAAAAGGCGTTGTGTAAACATACAGCTGTGTGCTGCGTAAGAGATCCCGACCTTACAGCACAGCACGGTCRGCTTCAACTACCTGAACTATAACTYGAAGCCTCGCACGCAGGCTGGATGTGCTGGGATAAAAAAGGCCCTGTCTGTTACAAGTGTGCAGAGTTGGTGCTCTCACGTTCTCCGCTGCAGCTGCCTCTCTGGACCAGATGGCTGCTCGGGCTTTTGCTCCTGGCATGGCATCCCACTTGTTCTGCCAGTTTCACACTGCCCGGGTGGCAAGCCCGCCTGTTGCCATTCATGCTTCTCGTGCCTGTTTGCAAACGGACGGTGGACCAACAAGGAAAGGTCGAAGGTGTGTGCATCCGAGAAGACATCTGCAGCCCATCACCCCTCAATTGGAGCATGAGGGTAACCTTGGCTGAGCATCCTACGCTTCGGATGTACTTTCACAAGACTATTATACATATGGTAATTGCCCTTCACTGAAGTACAGCTTGGGCAGGCATCACAGACCTCCACTCCCGAAGGGATTTCTGATCTCCCACCAGTCAGCACTGTTGGAGGCTTTTTGTAAGAGAGGGAAGGCTGAATGTTGGTCATTTGAACAACACGCATACATGCAAACTACAGCTCAGGTGTGCGCACTAGAAGGGGGTCAAGAAAACGAGCAAAAGAAGGTTGGTTTTATTCTGATTTTACTCTTCATTAAGATTATATATCACTATTAAATACAGATATAAACCCAAACCCGAACTTTTCAGAAGAAAACTACCATGCTAGTCCATGAATTTTATATACACCTTCCACTGAAAATCACTTTCAACGTCACAGAACATGCTAATCTGAAGCAAGTTTTCAGAATTTTTTCCCCCTTGCAGAAAACAGTAGGCTCAGGAGATATTTTTTAATTATTTTCTTACAGGGAAGAAAAAACAGTCAGAAAAACTGAAATGTTTTATCACGGACCAGCATCACCCCAAATCCATGAGGCTTACACTAAGAAACCAGCCCACCAGTGAGCCTTTAATTGTTTCTGTGTCAGACTGCTTGGCCTACCAACCATCCCGAGGTCCAGAGCATAGAGGTAACCTCCTAAAAATGACATGGTTTAATTATCCCACCCTCTGAAGCTTTATGCAAGCACCTGTTTAAGAGGAGCACGTGAAAGTCACCGGTTTTGCATGCCACTAGGGTATGCCGTGGTGTTCGTGCCAAGCTACGCCAGGGCCACCCCCGGGCAGAGGCCCTTCACGGGGATTAGCCAGAGGTACCAAGGGATGGATCAGGCATCACCCAAAGCCTGGTGACGGCAGCTGAAGCAATTCAGATTTATAGGAACTGAACCCATTTCTGCACCAAGAGCCATGACCCTCTGGCTCCTCAGCATGCCTGTGGCTGCCAGCATGGCTTTGCACTTCCCAAGCCTGCTTCGGCTCCCCACCAACCCTACAAAAGATTTGGGGTAATGTGAAGCGTGGGGATATGTTGAAAAACTCTATTGCACACAGCAGCTTTGAAAACAGCATTTAAAGGCACTGAGGGACCATCTCAAAGGGCAGTTTGTGAGCACACACAAGCTCATCCTGCCCTTCTCCGGTCCCCAGGAGGCAGAGGAGGTATTTCAGCCACACTGGGAGCGAACCAGTTTGGAGAAAGTGCAGAGGGAGCCCGGCTGGCCAGCAAACACCCTGCCAATGTACTCTTAAGGGCGTCAAAGGTTTTATCCATTAGYAAATAATGAAATTAAAAGCATAATTACAACTATAATGAAGGAGCCGAACTCCTTTGTCAGTTAATTTAATTGTCACGGTGAGCGCACTGAACTGTTGAGAACAAGTTTTACTGCAGAGTCTTTCTCTATCTGAAGAAAATGTTGTTACCAGACGTTATCTGGATTTCACCTGCAGGCTCCCCTCCAAGGGGGGCAGCTGAGGGCAACAGGCAGAAGGCAAAAACCTGGGTCCAAGTGAACCAGGAGGAACATTTACCAGGGGACGGGCAGAAGTTTAAGTTTCCAGAAGCGTAGGTGGGGAAAATGAAAAGGAAGACGCAACTGATGCAGTCAAAACAGATTAACACAGTATGTGCTAAAGAAGGGAACAGGGCAGCAATGTAGTCTCTATTCCCATCTATTCTTCTAGTGGGCTTCAGTAACTTTGCAGTTTTGTTAACCATTTGTTAACAAGGAAATGGAGGTGCCCATCCCACTTCCATCCCACGCAGTATTCCCACCCCCTGTTTTCTAGGGTACACCGATAAAGGACTTACAAGAACCAGATTATTTTTTATTTTAGAGACAGGGGCTTCTATTCCTTTTGTTGTAAGTAGATGAAAACTGACTCCCCATCTCCTTGGATTTCAGGATTTGGGGTATATTACATGTGAATCTGGGTGGTGTAGAAGGTCTGTTCGCTCCTGGGCAAAAGCTAAAACACTTCCATTTTATCCATGTACATAGTTGAGGTGTCTAAGAGGCAACATGTATGAGTCAGTTCAGATGTCAGTTTGCATGAAACAAAAGTGGTTCCCTGCAAGGAAGGAAATTTCACGTTGTCATAAAAGCTGGTGTGAGTCCAGAATCAACCCTGCAAACGTGAACCCTGTCTGAAAATTCGGGTTTTAGGGGAAAAAACCTTGTAAGAGACACGTTAAGTTGGCAGACGAATCCAGACGGAGCCTTTTTGCCACTAGGTGGTGATGGCTGATAATGAATTGGTGCAGCACGTTCTCAGYCCCTGTCCCACGCACCTGAGCAGTTCACACTCTCCTCACCATTCGCGTCCCCCTCGGGGGTTGGGTGTGTTCCACTTAAACGCGCTCTGCTGTTACCAGAGACAGCCCGCTCCATCTGACCTCAGCTTGAGTTATACGTTCATTAGAGGACTTTACCAAATACATGAAAGTGTCATTTAACTAACTAGAGATGATGAATGAAGAGGAGACCAACAAATGACGTTCTACCGGTGGTCACTTGCAACAGGATGCTAGCAATAGAAGTAGGACCAGTAGCTGAGCCAATCCCAAAATAACACAAATGGAACATAAATGATCAAAATTTCTTTTTCTGACAGAGCCAAATCTGCACAATATCCACCTCAGTCCACTGGCAAAAAGCAGAATTTTCTGGAACAGCAGCCGAAGGCTGAGGCTGAGGGCAGGCTGGTAAGGCACAGAGATTTCAGCACATGAAGATGAAAGCATTGCTGCCAGAAGAGGCCAAGAGTGCCTCTCCCCCACCCACGCCGTCTCAGCAGCACCGGGCAGCAACTGTCCGGCCACAAACCCCTTGGGCTGCGGGGCGCCCGTGCAGCCACCCTGGTGCAGGGCCATACTCTGCGCCATGCCACAGCCGGCCCTGGCGCCCCTTCCCCATCCCATCCCATCCCATCCCCTTTTGCGAGCTTAGCAGCTACTGCCCTTCCTATTAAGTGCATGATATTCCGCTTCTTCCTAACCCTAATTAAGGGGTTTTATTCTTATTATAGAAATTAAGTCTACTTGGAACAAAATAGCAATTTTCTGTTATAAAGTGATGACTTTCTGAAAGACATAAGAGGACTAATGCACTCGGCAACGGCTAATGACTACATGCCAAATGGCCCTTTGCTTTTAGTGTGCACCCATGTGCTTCTTGATGCTCTGCCACAGCCCGCGTATCAGAGTCTACTGAAGACCATCTCAGCCAGTAAGGGTATCTCTAAAACAGGGGCTGCAGGGGACCCGTCCCCTCTGCAGGGAGACGCCTTCACCCTGTGGTCTGCCGCGGAGCAAAGCGCTTTGCTGCCAGGGTGGAAGGGCAGGGGCGAAGGAAGGGAGAGGGAGAGAGGATGGACCAYACATGGGTGGGAACGTTGCCCACAGTCCCGTGCCTGGCGGGCTCCTGCTCAGGTCCCAGCCCAATGCCGGGGGCACGCAAGATGACCAAAGCTATGGCGACTCACCTAGGTGAGGTATTAAAGATGAATTCAATGTACCTGTTATGCCCATCATTATTACATTGATCAGTTCAACATGCATACAACCCTGACAATCAGCTGTTTCCTGCCCTGAGAAAGCTTCAGGGGGCTTTACAGTTGCAAATATATATATTAAAAAGGTTAGGGTTTTTTTCCCGAACAACATTAGATGTCCTAAAAATGTTTTAATCCAGCTGGSATAGCTCCTCCTTCACTCCAGAAATGACTCCCACTCTTTCCTGGAGTGTTTCAAGGACCGCCCTACCTTTCCGCACCTCGACCAGCAGTGCCCAAGGAGGGGTACAGGCCTGCCTAGCTGAAGCAACCAGTTGCCCACGAGCAGCCCCAGAGAGTGACACGCTGGTACAAATGCAGTATTTGCCAGTCTCAGAGCAATCCACAATTTGTTTTTAAGAAACATTAGTCATTTTAGATAACAACAAATCAGTACAAATCCCATATTCACATAAATTACCAGCTCTGAATAGCTGACCCACTTTATATATAATCTTGGCACAAAATCTTGACTATGAAATTTGAGGCAGATTGGTTTCACTTTGGTCAACTTGGAAAGAAAGAAATGAAAAACATGTTAATACAGGGCTCAGAATGAGGGCTTCTTTCCACTTCAGCTCAGGCTGTCTTGTTCTTCTTACAGCGATACAGGGACTAAAATCTCCTGCAAGCATCCTGTTTAGGTTATCTGCAGTTCAGTTTTCCACGGAAGTAAATTCTGGTGACACAGCTTGAACCTGTCCTTTCAGTACTGTACTATGAGCATCGCGAGTGCCGCTCTCCTTGCTACCCTACCTCAAAACCAGTATTACAGGGCTCCACTGAGAGACCTTTCCACCCACACACACCACACTGTGCAGGTACGTACGGGGCCGTACACAATTTCTGAAGACTGCATTCAGGAGAAAGGTAACCACTCCATGCTAGGATATACGCATGTTATAGCTAAAACACCAAAGCATTTCTAATCTGAATTAACCTACTGAATCTCTGGGACCTCAAGTCCTTGCTGTTTAACAAGCGTTTGCGACTGTTGTGTGGTTGTATGGGCTGTCCTACATTTTCAAGGAGCCGCAGCAAACCTGGCTATTGCTGGCTTCTCCTTGTAGAATTTGAAACTGCAGCCATAAGTTTTGGCTGTACCCCCCATTTAAATATATGAGTTTTTTTAATGAAAGTACAGGCTAATGAGAAAATTAAGTTATATTCTAGGGATGTTRGAGATGAATCGGAACAGTAGATCTACGTCACAAGTTGGCCAAAAATTCAGCTGAGCACCTGAACATGGTCTAAGCCAACACTAACTTGTACTAGCAAATCAGACTCAGTCTTCTGGAGACCAAATGGAGACCAAACTCTAGTCCATCACCCAATCCTTTTCTAGATGGATACCAAGACCCACCACCGTGTCCTCCTCTCTCACCTCCAGCTTCAAAGAAATATACCCTGGAGCCACAAGCTGCCAGCAAATTTAACCTTCACCCTTGTGCTGAGGATTCAATACAAAATCTAATGCAAACTTTTAATCAACAACAGCACTCATGCTGTATGTAGAAAAACTTTTATTTTTAATAACACACAAAAAGAGGAGTGAGAGCAAAGCGATTGATTCACTGTAACAGAACAGCACGCCTGTTTTACAAGTGTATAATCTCTGGTTGGTAAAGATTTGAGGTGAGGGAATACAAACAGACAACTCCCAGGTAACCAGAAGGGAGAACTGCACACAAGAGACAGGTCTAATATTCAGAATACCTGCAGACATTAACAATGTAATCCTGTCACTAATCATAGCTCGTAATGAACAGTGGCAATGGGGTTCTTGGGAATTGGATGGACTCACATAGCTTGTTATTTTAAATAAATACCATAATTGGTATGAAATCCCAGCAACTAAAATACAAAAAACAGTATGAACTACCAGTCTTTTATGGGATGGAAAGAATTATCCATAGCTATCCAAAGGCTAGTTTGGCTTTCATATACTTGTATATAAACCATGAGTCACTTTACATCATCTTACCTCCAACTCTTTGCAAAACATAGAGGTTTTGTCAGTGGTGTTTAAGCTAACTGCAGGTATTCTAGGTTTAGTTTGTGTGGGATGGAAAGAAATACTAGCCTTTTGCTTAAAAGGAGAGAAAATATAGATTTATATTGATGCAAGGAGAACAAGGCAAGGAAGACTACGTAAGCAACAGCATTATGAAATTCTTAATATCAAATATTAGAGGGGAGAACTATGGGTATTTCTCTTCTTGCAACAACAGACAGAACCAGCCTGGTTCTCTTGCAAGGAGAATATGGTTGATCTCACCTGCAATCCCCCTGAGAAGGCTTTGCAGGAGCTACGCCTGTGCACAGGCAAGCCGATACCCTAAAGCTGTGTGCTGCATATGGACCCATAGTATTTCAAGATGCACACGAAGACTCCTGTCTTACGGCAGTGTCCCTACTGCTTGCCTTGAGTTTGTACCTGATGCCCCAAAGGAGAAGCAGGGAGCATCAGGAAAAGCCTGGCTCCTGCCACTCACCCCCTCTGACAGGTCACCGTGGTTCTCTGTTTCATTTTCGCCACTTATAAAATTAGAGTAACTATTAATCCTTTGAACACTTTCTGCCCTGTTGATGGAGGTTGCTACAATTGCAATATTACTATTGTGGGATATTAGATAAGCCTCACTGCTCTGTGGCCGAGTGTCCAGGTGAGTAATTTGTCCATTTTACAGACCAAGTGAGATACTGAGATGCTAATATGGTAAATTGGCATGAGAATGGAAAAAATAGATGATTCATTTTCAGTTTCCTCCCTTAGCAGCTACCAAATACTCATGGGAGTACAGAGGGCCCATCCTAACAGCTGCCTTGAATTTTAAGTGCACTCACTCATTTTAAAGAAATTTATAATACTTCTCCGTTAAATACCATGTGCATTTTCAACTTCTAAAATTGACATCAACTCCAGTGCTTCGCAGCGACCTGCCAACAGCTGGCAGCGAGCTGGCTGCTGCCTCTGCCAAAGAGGATTAACACCAAATAACGTTGACTGGAGGTAGAAGACTTAATTCTATTTCTAGCCACATTGGTATAAAACGGGAGTAATGTTGTTTACAAAAGACGGATGCAATGGTGTAAAAGGATCGCAGTTGGAGACCATTGGGCTCAGAGGAATTGTTGGTGTGTTTTTTTCAAGGACATATGTGTTTGGAAACCAATGGAAATGTTAAATTGGCTATACAGATTTCCAATGGAAAAGTAACATTACTTCCAATAATCTTAGCTGCTGTGAATAAATGTAATTAGGACACATTTAAATTTGTTTAATAGTTACCCAAAAAGGTTATTTKCAATCTGTAAAGTAATATGCCCCTAAGTGTTATGGGTAGCACGTGATTTCGTTAGCAGCAAAACAGGCAAAATATATTGCAAGCCGAAATTCCTTTTTCCGCCCTCTAACAAAAGCTTTCCTAACCCCTTATACTAGAATAGTTGCAGTAGAAAAAGGCCTCTAAGGGGTTTATTTGGATATTGTTGGTTCTTTTTGTTTGGTTTTACAGAACAGGAGACATTTCCCAGTCTACTGTGTATCATTTCTCTTTAGACAAATGCATAAAAGGACATTCACAATTAGTGGAGTAATTACAAATGTTACCAAAAAAACAACCCAAAAGCTTGCAGTAGCTGTAAGTGCTGCACAGAGTCCCCCTGAGCCCCTGTTTGCTCTCCATTGGCAGAGCCCTTTTTCATGTGCTCTCTGAAGAAGTCAAAGGCGCGAGGAGGCCAACCATCCTGCAGCTTCTCACCACCAACACCCAGCCGCACGAACCCTCCCAGAGGTGAGGAGGGCAGGCAAGACACAGGCAGGCGCAGGACTCTCAGGTGTCTAAGCAGGTCACCCTGGCTCCCCTGGCACGTTCAGGCCACAGAGCATCGTCTTGCCCCACGTAAGTATCTCCGTTAGTCAGAGGAGCTGTGCCGGGAGCAGGGATGGGGCTGGGATGACCAGCTCAGAGGCAGCAGCTGATGGGGTCAGCATCTCCAGTCATCTGGACCACCCTCTCCCTCAGCATCTTTCTGGGGCTTTTTAAGGAAAACGCTGCTTTTACTGAGATTTAATTGCCTTTCCTTGACCTGCCCCGAAGTGAGAACTTGTCTCCAGCATGCCCTGGCCAGCTGGGGGAAGCCACACTCCTGCCCAAGTGCTTCTCTGACCTTCATCCTTCCCTAGGGCAGGACAAGGCACCCATAGCGATGCTGACTCTATGGGTGAGACTGGGACTGTATGTATGGCTACCAGGTTACAAAGTCAGGCTGTTTGCCAGACACACAGCTGGGGAGGAGCTGCTGTATGGGCTGAGACTGCAGAGAAAGGGACTGCAGTTTCGCCCTCGCCGTGCTTTCTGCTGAGGCAGTGGCCGTCCTCTGGTAGCCCAGTTTTTGGGACAAACCGGAACCAGCTGAGTGTCAGTTGGACCTGAAGAGACAGACCGACTTGCTTGTAGACCGCAAATGATTTGGTGGTACTTCAAAGTGACCCTTCCCTACTGGTAAACTAAACCTAAATACTTTCTTTCTTCAGTTTCTTCTCATCGATCAGTGGCGGGCTCAAGGACATGACGGATTAYGCAGCAGGGCCGGGCAGAGTACCCCGCACAAGGATCTCATCCGAAGCCGACAGCGCAGCCTTGCAGACCTGCCACGGATGTGCTGACCCCAGCACCCTGAGCGACTACCACAAGGACAGTGTGTGGGATGTGAAACCTTGTCTTCCCCACCCCAAATACTTTCAGTATCAGGAAATTAATAAAAATGAATACAATAAAGGAATACACAAAGGACTACAAATATCCCCTTTGTTGTATCTGATTTGGACCTGGAGTGTTTCCCAGCTTCAGTCTAGCCACTCGATAACCTGAAGTGGGGAATGCTACATAAATTACTCATTATTTCCACCAGATGAGCTGTCAAAGGCTGCGGAAACTAGTTCATGTTCACTTCACCTCTCTCTGCTCGCTCTTTGCTATTACTTACTTTCCACTCTATTAAGGTTTGTTGTTAAACACTTCGGTCTCAAGACGCTAGGAGAGAGAAAGAAAGGAGGAAAGAAATAAAGAAATCCTCCACCAGCATCCTGGAATTTCACTTTTGAACAAAAATCCAGAAGGACACAATAAAAGCCAAAGCAATTGTCCTTTCTCTGTGAGCTCATCATTACACCCCACAGCCGTCAAACAGCCTTCGCAGCCTTGCTGCCTGCCTGGGGTTACCACCAGTACAGACACAGGTATCCAGCCCAAGGACTGCAGGAAAACCCAGATTAAACTCCTCCCTTGCCAGAGGTGCCGAGTAAAGGCAGTTCTGGGGCAGAGCTTCTGCATTTTTCGAGTTGCAGCTACTTGTATGTATTTTCAAAGCAAATCACAAATGTCAGAGTATTGCGTAAATACAGAGCGCTACTGCTTCACTGCAGCTGTGGCATCTGCTCAGGGCACCTAGGAGCTCCAGCCTCTAGGYCAATCAGCCCAGAACTTTGCACCACAACTAAAGTAACACCTCACTTTTATTTTTCTAAATTAACCATTAATCTTCAACGTTTCCAATTAGTCACTAGAACCTGTATTTCTGTCTGACCCTCATCCCTAAGGTTTCCTGTTCGTTGTTGCTTCCATGCTGCAGACAGCACAAGTGGCAGAGCGCTATTGCTCTTGAAAAGGATGTTTTTACATATGGCTCTGCCCCAAACACCTGGAAGTACTTGTAGCCCTGGAAAGGCAAGCCCAAATACTGGGTGGCCCTGGAAAGCCAAATGTCATTTCAAGTTTGCAAATGCTTCCTGTCATCACTTCTGGGCCAGACCAAAGCCCTGGAGTGAGCCATCCCTAGAGTTAGGAGAGACAAAGTTCGAACCCGGGATGAAAACTGGCACCTGAAGTCCATCTCGCATTATCCGGCATGCCTCTGGCTGGCACACCTCGGCACAAGCTGCCGCTGGTTTTCTGTGCTGCACAACATCAGGCAACACCTTCCGTTTTTCTCCAATTGCAGCACGGTGCATTACTGTCAAATGCCGTATGTCCCAGGCCCTGCAGCGAAGGGCGTTTGGCACAGTCAGGCACCACGGCAGCCCCCTCCAGCTGGGAGGCAGCCAGCATCCCAGGGCTGAACAAGAAGCCTGGAGGCTGGGGAATCAGCCCAGTACTAAATCCCTCAGGGCAGCGGCAGTAACAAGAGGACATCTGACCCAGGAGGGAGCCCTACATCTCCCTGTCTCACCAGCACAACAGTTATAAAAACACCGATGATGGCTGGAGCTGCACTGCTCTCTTTTTCTCAGTACAGAAGCTGCAGCCAAGCGTGGACACCGGTTTGCTTCAACTCCACTGCGAGCTGGCTGGATGCATGACAGCTCCAGACTACRCAGGATCGAAGAAAAATAGGGTTGGAAAGGCCCCACAGCGGTCATTTACGCTGGTCCCTCATCCCCAAGGCAGGATCAATTTTCCCCTCATCATTCTTGGCAGACTAAGAAATAGAGAAGAATAAAGAAACCAAACTTCAGGGAATTGGGGCAGGCTAAGTATAACTACGAAAGCGTAGGCTGACCAGGAATAAGGCTGAATGCGCTTATTCTAGAAAACCATGCCACAAAAACAGTGTCAGGAACTTGACTTTAATTCTTTTTTAAAATAAACAAACAAAGCTGGAAGCTTTAAAATCCAGGATATGGGTTGAGAACTATTTCATAATCCTTAGTCACCTACATAGTCAACCAATGCGGAAACGCATCGTATCACATCCTAATAAGCAGTATGCAAATATTCTTGTAATCTAGTGCTAATGACACCAAATATTATTAATGTCATTTGGCACATTATTGTAAAAATAATATTTAACAATGTATTAACTGAAGTTGTAGCAAATGATGTATTTAGCTAATTGTATGCAATTAAATTAGAATTAAAAAGGGGATGTTTCATAATCTTCCTTGCTTTTCACTAAAAATCTAAGCAGGAAATTCAATAAATGAAAGCTGCTGGAAAACCACGTGAAGCATCAAGCTCTGGAACATTAATATAGCACGAAGAATCATATGTTGTTCATCTAACTTTATTAAAAACCACACCAAGTTTAAATCTTTGGACATTTCATACTGAGCTGAACTTCACTCCTTTTTTTTTTCTGATTCCTCATCGTATCTATGATATCACCCAGGCTTAGATCTGTTGCATCATTATATTCAGAAAAAAAAAAAAAAAAAAAAAAAAAAAAAAAAAAAAAAATCACATGTATGTGATGAAATTCCTGTGTCTGGACTGTGGAGGGAATGCAGATCCAGTACTGTACTTCATCTTGAATAACTTCTCCCTATAGCATGCACGTGTGCTCCTTGCGCTTTTGTCAATAACTGGTAATACACATGCGCAAAAATACAAGTGTTACAAACTGCAGCACAGTTTCTGTTATGAGTTTGTTCTTTGCTGCACCACTGGTGGTTAACAGTTTATATGAATATTAAACGCCTGGATGTGCTCGTGCTTTTGGAGAGAAGGACTGGGAACTCACCCTGTGACTGATCCTTTTTGCAGTTAGTCATTTCAAGGATTTCTCTGTGGTCGTTGCTCCACCTTTGTACATGCAACTGTTCTTGCAGTACTTGTAACTGAGTAACAAGGACTTGTGCATACAAATTTGCCCGCTAAGGATACAAATGAACAATTTATCTGCACATTAAAAAAAAAGACAAAACCAGTTGCTTGTGCAGCACCATGTCTTCATTTTCTCGGTTGTTTTGGGAAACGTGCAGACCCTTCTGAATGCAGGGACCTATGACTGACCCTACTTACAGAGGTCAAGCTTTGTATTCTCCTTCTCTTTCTCTCACAAGCRCAGCCCTGCCCCGGCTCCTGCTGCAGTCACAAGTGGTATCAGTGCTGACTACAAAGGAAGCTGGATCAACCCTACACGCCACACATTTTAGATTGCGTAGTTTCAGCATAAAGCTTTGGCAACACATCAGGACTTCTTTCCTGATGACTCCAGCTCCTGCTTCTACTATTTCATGTAGGCATCCATATCAGCGGAAAGCTTTGGTAACGCGTTTTGACTTTTGTATGGACATTGCTCTTTCCATCTACAGAGATGGAAAGATCTGCAGAGATCCACAGCCTTCCCTTAYGCCTGCCCGATTCGCTGAAGAAGCTGAGTTTGCTGGTGTTTGGTAACCCACCACCTGCAACGAGGGATTCCTCCTTGGATCTAAGGAGCAGCAGAAGTTTATGGCAAATGAGCTGCTTGTCTGCTCGTGAATCCTTATTTCCAGCCCAAACTCACTGAAGACTTTTTCTGTGCCTGTGCTTGCTACCTGCCAGAGGAATGGGGCGTGATGGGGAGGTGGAAGTGAGAGGCATTTGCACAGCAGGAACCTGCAGAGGAGTCGTCTCACTATCCCTGCCTCCATCCGTGCCTGCCAAGGCGAGAGGCTCAGGCCCCTGCATGTGGGACCCCAYGGTGCCAGGAAATGAATAAGCACGGGGACCATCTTTCTGTCAGGCTCTGTCCCACGCTGCAGGGAAAGCTTGAGGATCCCTCATTTTAACTCATTGTAAAACCTCTATTCGGCCACAGAGGACCCGCATCTGCTCTTAGATGCTTGTAGCCAGACTCAGTTTTCATTTCTAGCCTAGTAGGCATATCAGAGTGTGAAACTTGAAGAACAGATTTCCTATTAAAACAGAGAAACTTTGCTTTCATATGCTGTTGCAGTTATCGACCAGGACCTGCTGGAGACAGAGGGAAGTTCCCGTTCACCTCACTGGTGCTGGCTGGGGGTCCCAGCTCTCGGCACCTCCTGCGTCTCCCATCTCACTGGCGCGTTCTTCAACATCCTTCCACCCAACGGTGGCAACTCAATGAAGCACTGCTGCAATTTAAATAGTTATTTGCATTTCATTAACAATGACAACATTTATTTTAATACAGTTAAATCAGAGTAGCATTTAATTTAATTTTAACAAGATAGTTATTAAGCTAACCAAGTATCAATTGATTGCTGAAGAAATCACATTGTGAAACAAATAAGTTGAGAAATAAATCTTGTTGCCAGGCCATTAATGTAAAATCACATAAATAATAAACGTCTAATTAGGTTCTCTCTAATGAAGAGCTCCAACTGTTCATTGACATTCTCTGGGAGGGCTGGTGCCTTCCGATGTTGGCTGTTAGGGGAGAGGGGGCTGATCCAAGCGCTCAGAGGGCTGTACAGACTGACCCAGGTTGGACAGCTGGGTTTAGAGAGGAGCTCAGCCTCCCCGTGTGCTGCCTAGTTGTGACAGCCTTGCTCCGCACCCCTCCAGGTGCTGGGTGCTCAGAGACGCAAAGCACCTCACTCAGGCGTGGGTGGGATGCCAAAAGTCAGGGAGCAGGGATACACCATAGGGGGTCTGCTCCTGTCAACACCATGGGGCTGCAGGGCGTGGGGGTCATCTCCCCAAGTGCCACATCTTAACCCTTTCCTTCTCAGCACAAGCAGTTTACCATGCTTTCCTGCAAATTACCCTGTGTCTGGAGTACCAAAACCGGTCAGTTACAGCAGACATAAACATTTCCTCTTCCAGTATTGCTAAGGACTTGTAATTTTCATCCATTTGTATGTGTGGATATCATTTTCAAGGGGTTTGTTTGTTTGCTTATTTAAACACAGATCTCTTAGGGGGAGTTATTTTCATAGCTTYTCTGACCATCTGCTCTGTCCAGCTGCACAAAACAGACCAAAAAATCTCAGGCAACTCTGAATCAAGTCTCCAAGTTCTGCTTAAAGCGTATTATATTACATGCAGGCTCGATTTAAAGCCTTCGAGTGATGGAAAATCCACTGAATCCCTACACAAGTTGCTCTGATGGTTAACTATGGCCACTGTGAAAAATGTGCGCCGCCTTCTGAGCCTGAACTTGTCTAGCTTTAGTGTTTATTCACTGACTCTTCTCGTGCCTTCTTCTGCCAGGTTAAAAAAAATCACCAACAATCAGAAATAAATTATTTGGTCCTGAAACTGCCAGAGGATTAAGGTATAAACAAATTGAGAGCAAACCAAAGAGGTTTGTCTGGGTAGAGACAACTGCCACAGGTGACCCTTTCTTTGCCAGCCCCAGCAGTCCCTCAGCCGCTGCCTCCCGGGGGCTGAAGCAGAGCCTGCCATGGGAGAGGGCAAGGGCTCTTCTCTCTACCAGCATGATTTTTGGAGGGACACCATAGCAATTTCAAGGAAACAGGGTCAGAAAGCCAGTTTACTAAAATGCAAATGAGCCCCCCCAGTAGAGATTTCCCTTTTTATTAATAAGAATAATCCACACCTCAGATACCCCTCACCCTTAAAAAAAAATACCTGAAAAGAAGACTACACACAGCCCATGCCCTCAGATAACCCACACAAGGCTGCGCTTCCCCCAGAATTTCCCATACAGGCACATAACACCCCTTGCAACTGGATCGCTGGAGGAGAGGGAGTTGTTTTCTGTTCTGTCTTGTTTTATGGATAGCCAACGGGCTGTGCATATTAAAATTTGGTGAGTGCCCAGCGAAAAGCTGCTGTCTCCACTAGAGCTGGGGAAGCCCCCAGAGAGCTCCTCTGCCTGAATTGCATCGGGGAGGTGGCAATGAAGGACCGTCACCTCCCGCAGATGGGCACTGGCAGTGGGGGACGAAAGGCAGGAAGGGACATGGGGAAGCTCGGACCCAGGCACGCATGTCCCCTAGCTCCCTCCAACCCCTGGGGGAGCTTTTCCGGGTGAACTGTGATACAAAGTAAACCGCGATGGATCAGTCATACTCATTAGATAACCTGGACCTGCACAATTAAAATTCTTGCAGTAAATGTGGCTGTAGTTCACATCAAGGCATGAGGGCTCATATAGCTGAAAGCACACTTCTTCTAAGGCGAGACAACCTGTCCAGGGGATCAAACACTGATACAGGCTAATTTTGCACAATTTTGCTGTACCGTGCTGAGGCAATGAAGCCACCGCAGCCTACGACAGTAGTGTCCCATCTCTGCGTGACTGCCACGTGGTGTCCAGCACCAAACCCAGCTCCATCCACTGGCTCTCTCCACCCTGCTTGCTCACACACAGGRAGCAGGCCTCGAGCAGAGGCTGAAACAACGCAGCACATACATCCCTAATCACAATAAAAGCAGCGACCTGGATTTGTCAGTGTTATGTTACACAGATCAGAAGCTGCGATTTCTAAGAGGGAAGCAGGTGTTTTGGAATACGATCTATTTTTCCAGGAGGATGTGATAAATACTTTTCAGCTAATTATTTTGCGCCAAACCATAAGGAAATCATCTCCGAACAGGACTTGTCAGCTTGGAAGACGCTCAGGACTTTACACCAAATTTTAGGCTTGACAGTGATCATAGGGCAGGATGAGTGGTGCCACCAAGGGATCCAACCTGCCCCAGATAAATGCCTACACCAGGGTTACAGCTTCACTTGTAGCCAATGTGTGGTAAACCACACCTACTTTTTTTCTTGCATCTTTCCATGGCTGTTTTCCAAACAAAGCAACTTAAACACATCTGGGAAGAAAACTAAGCAATTAAACAGCAAATGTGAGGGACCTTGTGCAGTATAAATGAAATAGCTGTTGAAGACTGGCTGAAATAGCCAGGACATGCACATGGGCATAGAGACTACTGCAGGCTGGGGAGAAAAGGTTGTCAGCCACAGAGCCAAAGAACACAAGTCAATCCCTTCACAACCAGAAGATGCTCCTTTTGTTAGGCCACAGATGCCCGTCACCCCTGAAATGACCAGCATGCAACAGGTTAAAGTGGTGACGCTGAAAGGGGGGAGAACCTGCAGTGCAAATATTGTTAGCACATCCGTCACTCACAAAAGAGTAGATTATTAACTCCTCCTAATTAGGTGCCACTCCCATCCCACCTCTCAGTGTTACCGGGCTTTGAAAGGACAGAGCCACCACGTGTGGAGGTTAAACAATGCAATCTCCTCGCCACATGACTAAGCGGGACCATACCAACACCACCCATCCTCCAGCTCTTTTGGTTATGGCAGATGAAAACTCACTTCACCTGTTTACCATCTTGCGATAAACCTCCAATGGAAACATTTTTTTTCCTGTAAATGACAGCATTTTGAGAAAACACCCACAAATCCCTCCCCAGGCTTTGTGACAGCCTTGAGAGACCCCTGCCAATGCCCGCCAGCACAGGAGGCACCTGCGAGGGCTCATGCCATCCCTCACACTTGTGGTTACGTGGTGACCGCCACAAAGAGCCACCACCAGCACACAAGAGCCATTTTCTTTCTTGCAGGGAAACAACAAATAAGAAGCCTGAGTTGATGGTAACAGGACTCTTCATGTAATCCCCTCCTATCTTATCTGCTCCCCCTCGATTGCATGTGCTTCTCTGCCATCTGACCAGTGCTATTATCTATTTATTACCCAGGAGCAACATGCCAGGCAGGGTCTCACAGAAAGCACGAGGGCCTGCTCGCTCCCTCCCATCTCCGGTGCAGGCCCACCTCTTCTCCCAGCCCCGAGGGGCACAGCAGCCACCACGGAGGGAAAAGGAAAGGTTCTGCCCAAGGAGGAGCGAGGGGAGACCGAGGCACAGTCCCTCAGCCTCARCAGGCAATGCACCCTGCCCTGGTGCATGCCAAGAGGCAGGTCCAGGTGTTTAGGAGCAATCATTGCTCACTTAGCTGCATTAAATGCTACCAATAACCACATTGCCATTTAATAACTGATGATGTGTAATGCAAGAAACACTGTAAGCTGAGGGCACCACATTATGGCTTAAGAATTACCTTCTTTCCCAAGGTCTCCCTTTACAGGGCTTACTAAAACCTGCTTGGCACAGCATTTCAGTTTCCAGGTACAAACAGTTTGGGAAAAAAGAGGGAAAGTAAAGCAAAGCACAGCAAGCGTGCAACGTTATTGTGAGCTCAGAAAATGTTAAATGAATTAATTTGATTCATTCTTAAATTTAACTGGCAAGATTTAATGGTTCACATTGAAAGCATGAATAACTATTTTGTTCCATGAATGACTATAGTTTAGTGACTCTTGATGTCAGTGTATTTTGCCCAGGGTAAAACTTGCTATATGAATTATTCACTGCTGGGTGGATGGAATGAATGGGGCCATGCTCATAGACAGGATGCCAACTGTGGTTATTTGACATGACGGGGCACACTCGATACTGACAAAGGACAATGGTTAATTTACAGTGTAGTACTGGGGCTCAGTCATTCTCCTTAAGATCTTTATAGAAAGCATGGCACTTTTTGTCATGTACTCCACATTAAGATGGATTCCGTGTGCCAAAAAACACTGAAGCATAGCTCACTTTTAAAAATGTTCACTAGTTTAAAGGCAAAAAAAAAAAAATCTACCTTCCTGTCTTGTTTGGCTGAAACATTGCTCCAAAGAAAATGTGTTTAAGAGCAACTTAAAAACAAATGGAGGAATGCATCTATATATCACTTGAGCATCTTGTCATAGATGCAGTAGTTGATAGCTGCTAGGACCTCTCCTTGATAGGAAAGGATCTGGCAGTCTCTCACAGAACAGGGTCTCGGACTGGAAATAATAGCACTTTTACCTAAGCTTTTATTTCCAAAGCYGAGAGAGAAGAGACTGGGCAAAGTTTCTGTGCTAAAGTATTTACAATGAGCAATCGGAGTAGGACATTTTCCCAGCCGTCTTAAAAAGCTGTTGCTTTAATGCCAGCCATTTGTAATCTGGAAAGACAGGACGCAATTCAGCTTGATCTGACAAATGGGCCACAAAAGTTTACTTACGCATAATAATGATACATTCATCTTTACTTTACACTTCCCAACTGCATGCTTATTGCAAACATCTGTGTTGCTGAAACGACTGGCATTACAACTCATTTATATGGTTTAAAAATAGTGATAGATGAAAGCCGGGAGGGGGAGGGGCATGAGGCGCTTTTTCCTCCCGAATTTCACAAATACTTAGTTTCATCTTTGAGCATTTTTCTGTGAATGGGCTGAGTCAGTGCCCTGGTGTGTGCAGAAATAACTTCATGGGTAACTTCCAAACCATCAACACAGCACAAACTGATAATACACCTAATACTTAGAAAAAAGGCTGAAGGAAAGATGACTAAAAGGTGGCTTTGATTTTCACTCCATGTCACACACGTCCTACCATCCAGTGGCAGGAGAGGCCACTGCTCTGTAGGCCAGGAGCTCCCTTCAGACAGCAGCTACTTGGCCATGCTCAGATCACCAGTAAAGCAGCTCAATTCTTAATGCCATCCCCAAATTCAAGTATTTTCTTGCCTCATGCAAAAACAGTACACTTTCTCTCAGACTACAGTGTGCTGGAGGCTGTGCCTACCTCTGAAACGAGCCTGCCTGAACTTGCCCAGCTTTCATCCCTCCTGATGCTGGATTGATTCGGTATAAATCCTGCCTGAAATGCAGTTTGCACGATTAACAGTGAAATGGGATACTTCTCCTTGGCTCCCAGCTCTGTCAGGTATTGCATGTATTTGCTTTTTGACCAGATGGCACTTCCACTTTGTAGCTGCACACAAAGTATTGAATTTCTGTGCTCACGTTTGGCAAGCATATAACATCCCTGGGGATCCTGGATACAGGTTAGTAAACCAAAAAGGCTCCAAAGTAGTCTTAAGAGGCTTTCTCTCCTTGGACATCCAGGTATTATTATTTGACTGCCTTTATTTATGCCATGATATTGTGTACTCTTCATAGTTATGTGGAACATCTCAGTGACCCTCTAGCCAGGCTGATGGATAGCTGGGTATGAGCATTTGAAGCCTTTGCCATAAAACACTTCATATCTAAGTTCTTGAAACTGGTTCATGGCTGGTTTGGTTGGTTGTTTTGGTGTATCTCAGTATTTACAGTAAAATTAGCAGGTCTGTGTATTCATGCCAAGCTAGTAGAAGACGAGAAGTCAATTTTGAACATGATGTATGATGCATGTCTTTCTAATAGCGCTCACATGCTGGCATGGCACTCACAGTAACGTGCACTGAGGACGCTGAGACCACAAGCTAAGCAGTGTAAAAATACCTCCAATGGCTTACAAACACTTCCCATTCACACAATTCCCTTTCTCAAAAACACTGGTCAAACTTTTCACATGAACCCTTCTGCAAGGCATTTCACTTCATCACCTCTTTGCTTAATTGTTGCTAAGGATTTAGCACCAAACTAAGGGCCATCTCTGCCTGGAGGAGCGATGCCTCAAGTCTGACACCATGCTGCTCACTACCCACGGAGGCTACCCGCCAGCTAACAGACCATCTTTGTACCAGTCTCATGCTGACGTAGCCCCACTCCTCTTTGCTGTTTCTCTACTATCACCACATGAATCACCAAGAAACTTGGATAAACTTGGCCAAGTGAATTTCAAATCCCAAGAGCTGCCAAACTGAGTTTATATTTTCACATGTGGGCACTTTGGAGATTGCCTTTGCACATTGTGGGGTAGCTCATAGACAGGGGAAAGCCAAGTACCTCACAGAAGCTACTGCAGCAATTTCCTCCCTGCACATCTGCTCCAGAGGCACCGAGAGCCTTCTCGCAGGCTGGACCCACAGCTGTCGCAATTGCACACTTGCATTTGACATGACTGCGTCACACTCACATATATCATTATTAACTAAAAGTACAAGAATAAAGAAATAGATTAATTATTAGGAAAGGTAAAAAGTGGGAGCCTATTTTGCAGATACCCATTTTGGCAGCCTCAAACGTACCCCTCAGCCCAGCACGCCAGCCGGCACGTGGGGCTCACCGGCTCAGTTCTGAGTCGCAATATTTCACTTGCCATTTCCTTGCACACCCTCCTCCCGGGCATGGGGGTGGAAGAAGGAGCAAGCCATTCCCACGCTTGGAGTATCATTGCCCACCCCCCTGGCTCCAGCTCTGGTAGGCAGCGGAGTGGCAGGATGGGTGCCTGACGTGTGCACCACCCCATGGGGAGAGGCACGGAAAGAGGCATCATGCAGGGGCACAGCAGGGACTGCAGGGTGCCTGCCGCAGCCACGGGGGAGGCTCTGCTGCCTGTAGGGGCCGGCTCCGGCCTGCGGGCACAGAGCACACCAGGTTCTCCCTCCAGCACTTTTTCACCTGCAGGTATGAGGAGGGCAAGGGGGAAGACAAGGAAAAGGAAAAAGAAAACAGCTGACAAAGAATGAAGAGTAAAGTAACCAAAATGAATGCAAAGTAAAAAACCAGCCCACTCCCCTGATTAATTTTGGTCTCTGCATTCACCAAAAAAGGGCTGGATGGCGCAGCAAAGCAGGGCATGCAACTGCGTTAGGAGGAACATCTGTATGAAATTCTGTCTCACTGCCACCTTCTTATGAGTATGCTCTGCAAATATGGCCCACTTGTAAAACAGATGAACAAGTGCAGCTTGTCGCGGCACTTATGCCACGGCATAAGAGGGTGCACAAGGAGAACTGACTCCTCTTTAACCCTTTCAAAAAGAAGGGGCTGTGCCACTATGAAGCCTACAATTGAGAAGCTATTAACTTGAGGTATGTTTTCCAACTCCTGCTATGTTATTATCAGGGCTGACTGCTGCAGACTGAAGAACACTTCCTAAATTTTTTCTCTTTCTGTACGTTCTGAATGTTTATTTTGCGTAGACATTTGTCCAATTTCAGACAATTTCATGTCTGGAATGTCTACATAAGTTGGTGTGTGGGACTATCACAAGACAAAAATAAACATTGTTGCAGGAATGCTTCTTAACGCTGGGGACTTTTGATGGAGAATATTTGTGCCTTGGTGTATGTGTGCTATTGACAAAGATTTACTGCAAGCAACAGATCTGGATTTTGTTTGTTTGTTACAATTTCTATCAGGTGTACAATCTGTCATGCACAGAAAGTCCCTTTCATTAGGAAAAATGAGAGCTACAGAGCTCTTCACTGCTTTCTTTGTTGTCCCTCTGATTTCAGGTACATTACCGATGAATAATATCCTATAATAAAATACAAAGATTGCCGTAATTGGACATGTTAAATATTGGTGATGCAGTGGGCCTCTGGATTGCTAAGCAGTAATTCAACAGCACCCTCTTGAAGYAGAAGCACGCTGAACTATGCCATTCCCTGCTGCTTCCAACTCCTACTGACGCTGATAACTATCTTCCTACAAAGCACAGTTGGATGAAATGAAAAGAAAAAGGTAAAAGAGTGCACCTTGCAGTCCATGCACACTCAAGTACCAATCAGCTAAAGGCCATCTGGGAACAGAAAGACACAGCTATTATCTTATTTCACAGTCCATACTGCCATTGCTGGGATGGGATTTTTTGAAAACACACATGCAAAGTGCATCCTGTTATTTAACCTGKTTTTTTTTCCATGGAATTACATAGGAACACTGCCCTTTCCATACACGGCTTCATTAGGTCTGTGCAGGTAGAGAATCAAACCAGAATTGATTTTTTTTTAGAAGTTTTCTGAATTGATGGACAGAGCAATCTCAGAGCTGGTTACCGCCTGCCTCACTCATAGCACGATGCATTGGGAGGTAACAGCACCAGCCGCTCGCCCCTCTGGCATAGCTACGGCGAGTCATTCCTGGCAGCAATAGCTGGCGCCTCCCTGACTCCAGCTCACAGCTTATCTACTTGTTGGAAATCCAAGTCCAGCCACAATCACTGCAGTAGTACCAGGCTCCAATATGGGGATCAGACAAGATCTTCTGAAGTTTCCAATGTGCTAGGAAGTTCCTCTAAGTAATAAAGGACTGAATATCTGACATGTGCTGTTTCACTCAATGGAAAACTCACAGGATCACTGAATTAAAAACACAATACTCTGAGAATGCCTCCTCTTTGATCCCCATGTGACATTCACCTGTTAACTGTACCGTTGCCTACATCCCCAAGGGAAAGATCCCGGGCTATTATTATTATTATCCTGTTTATTAATATTAACAAGAGGGCAGAGAAGCTTGTGGAGGTGCCAAAGCAAAGGTCCTGGGGCTGAAGTCCTGCGTATGCACATACACACACACAACACACACACAAATACATCTATTCCTGTCACCCAGATTTGTTGATCCACTTGTCTTTCTAAGAGATGAGAGGATTGGGAGTGCAGACTTTCTTCTCACAAATGTCTTGATTTTCCTTACTTGTCCCCARGTGTCACAAGCCCTTGGACAGCCGTCACCCCCCCTCCTGCCTCGGGCCTTTCTCCCGTGCATCTGCCTAGAGCACGAATGCCAAAACAAACATGCTAGATACAGAGGTGTTTCTCAGACTATTACAGAGCCTACTTTAACAGATGACTTATGTCTGTGGAGGAATGTATGTGGGAAACAGAGATACACTTCACACTTTTAGGAAGCTTAGAAAATTGTGATACTTCCAGGAATACAAATGACATAGGTTTAAGTACATTGGAGAATCTCTATTACCACCCCGTTTAATTTCCTTGCACCTGGATTTCAACTCAGTTTCTATACTAAGTACCATTTAAATGGCTAATTGAAAAAAAATCTTCAATTATGTTCATGAATATGGATAGTCCCTGGTTTCTGTTGTACAGGATATTGTTTACGTAAGCAATGTAAAGTTTGTTGTGGTTCACATACACAGAAAATATTTCAGCTGTAAACACCAGTTGGTGAAGTTGTGCATCACTCATTCAGTATGGTCTTTGGGTGCAATGGTTATGTTTAAGCACCCGCAATCTCTCTCAGGCAAATCTACCAGCTAGATTTCCATTATTTTTTATTTAACAGGAGGTAAGCAACCAGCTGTAGAAGGGACATTTGCAAGTGTGAAAGCAAATGAAACTGTGGGGGAGGAAGAAGGAGGGAGGATGACGAGTGCTTTACTGAAGATCTCAGCAAAATATTGTTACTAGAGAGGATTTCTTGCAACAAAACAATTCAAACAGAAGGGACACATCAGAGAGGACACGGACAGAGCTGTGATCTACAGGAGTGCAGCTCAAAGATGTTGTGGATTTGGACTATTCAGAAATACCACACAATGGGCTCTTCTAAAGATCATGGTCTTTTTTCAACAGACACCCACACATCAAAATACTGCCTACATTTGGTGAAATCTAATAATCTAGTTCTTGTCACTTATAACTATTGGAGCTCAGGAGCTGAAATAATATTTGGTTAAATAAGTGATATTTACTTCTATGAAAGTCCTTCTCCACTCTTGCCATATTGAGAGCAAAATTCAAGGTCTGCAAGTACAGACAGATGACACTAAACTCTGCTGCACCTTATATCCGTAGGCAGAAATTATACTGAAAAGCTACCGAAATAGAAAGAACAAGTCTCTGGAGAAGCCTGAAAGAGAAAAAGCAGCCAGCGTTGTTCTCTCCCATAAAGGAGGGATGTGACATAAGAAAAAAGTTTGAATGTCACATGGGTTGAGACTTGCAGAAGGTGGGAAAAAGTATTCTCCAAAGGACGTATTTTTGGAGTTGCTGCGGGAAATCTCTCTGCAGGCAGATCTTGCTGTGGGGGAAGCTCACACCCTGCCATGAGGGAGGACTGGCCCATTTGGAGCTCAGGATAAACACTTGGCAGGAAAACAAGCTCCATCAAGGATCTGTATCAGGACTGGGCATGTCAGTCCTGCAAAGATTAACACATATGCTAAGCTTTCCGCACATGAATGTTCCCACTCTAATTCATGGGTGTAAACATATGTGTGTGCATAGAATCAGGACCTCAGCACCTTTCTTCTCTAGATCACATGGAAGTTTTTCTGACTGTAAATGTGCAGGAAGGGTTTTGAGCAGAGTTAACTGAACAGTCTCTGCTGCAGGTCGGAGTGTTTTGAGACCAGCACATAGTCAGAAATAGAACTGGTCCACATGGCTTATTGCCATGAAATTCTCTTAACAAAAGTGCCCCGATAACCAGGAACTATTGGTTTTATTTTTTTAATCTAATTTTTTGATTGCTGCTAAACCTTGTTTTTCATCTGCTTAAACATACCTTTATATAACGGTGAACTAGCATTCATCTAGATTCAACTACAGGTTAGTTTGTGGCACGTGGGACCCATGTAAAACTAATCTGAACATTTTTTTTTTTTTTTTTACAGTTTTGTCCAAATTACTTAAGACTGTTCACACTTTTAAGGGAGCTTTTGCCTACATATTCCTTACTAAGCCCTGTTCACTCAAGATTTGATCAAATTTACGTCATTATCAGTGTTCTTGTCAAGGGGATTCAGGACATTTAAAATCAGTGGATCGTTATGTGTATTATGGGTTTTTTATTAGTATTCTTCCGATTATGACATTAACTTGTCTAATCCCATTTTGTTATACCCTGTCTGATCTGCTGCTGAGCTGCTGGAACTTAAATTTTGAAGCAAAATGATTAAATGAGATGTGGTCAGAGCAGTCAGCTCTTCAAGCAATGATGGTCTTGATATTCAGATCAAATATTTGTTTGTAATTCACCAACAACTTTCCTTTATAGAAGGATAATTTGTATGCTGACCAATGTGTTGTTTGCAATCATGAACAGAAAAGCTGTTCAATGTACAGCAGGAATTAGTCTTTCTGGGTCTCAGCTGACCGCCTTAACGAAAAGCATTTCTCCTGTGTTGGGAAACTGAGGTCTCTTCACCAATTACTGCTGCCTTTTTGTAATCAAAGTGGGGGTGGGTGGAAGAGAACTTTGAGGCTTGGATTCTACCGATGATTTGATTGAACCATGAGTAAATCAAAGGGGAAGATGAAAAGAATTCCTGGGAAAGTATTTATAAACCCACAGGACTGAATGACAAGCATCCGAGATTGCTAACAGAGCTAATAGAGGGAAGTGCGATACCTTGAGCAGTGATTTTTGAAAGTTCATGGAGAACAGATGAGGTGCCAGAAGATTTCAGAGCCACAAAATACAGCACTCAACTGAGTTATAAAAAGGGGCATCCAGGAATTTACTAACCAATTCATTTAACTTCAATAGCGAGTAAACTATGTAAGGAGTCATAAAGGAGCCATTATGAGAACTTAGAGCAACCCAGAATCATAAATAATTGGGTGGAAAAGGGCTTTAAGAGGTCATCTAGTAATCTCATCAGAAATCTCATAAGAGTAAACATTCAGCAAAATATGGTACTCGGATATACACATTTCAGCTGGCCCTTTCTACACATCCAAGGAGAGTATTCAGCCGTTGCTTGGGGAGGGGGAGCATTCCTTCAACAGAGCCCATTTTAAACGAGGGACTTTCTTGCCTTTTCTGCATGGTTTTGTCTCAGTATTGAGCAAAAATCCCCAGAGGTGACAGGAGAAATTACAGCAGCTGGCACAGGAAAGGAAAGCTGTTAAACTTGATGATCCTCTTTTTCAAATTAATGTATCCTGGACAGAGACCCAAGTAACAGATCATCTGGGGGCGAACTCTGATAACATAAGCAGCTAATGCCAGGGTGGAGGGGCTGGGAGGGAGAGCACTCTGGTGAAGGGAGATTGTAAAAGAAAGCCTCTCCTGCTGAACACCGTAGGGCAAGAGAGAGGTCAGCCTGCCTTGCCAGAGAAGCAGGAGAGGCCGTGGCCGGCACCAGGGGGAAGAGGAGCCAGGGTGCCTCCGAAACTCCCACCTGAGCCCCAGGCAGGTGCGAGGAGCTGGCCGTAGAGGGGCGCATTCAGGGGTCGTCACTCCCTTGCCTTTAGCTGGGCATTTCCTAAGCTACCTGGAGCAACAGCTGTACGTCCTCATGGATGAAGCACAGCTCCCGCAGCGAGGAGGGTGCCCACCGCCCAGGGACAGGCATCACGTGGGCAGCCAGGGCATCCGCCAGCGACCGTGCAAGGTCTAACACCACCTCGGGGCAGCCAGCAAGGGGAGCTCTGCCATGGACAGGGATGAGGGCAAAAGTTACTTTTCTCTAGGGTGTGGAAGGCTCTTCATCCATTAATTGGAAACTTTTAAAACCTTTATTTCAACTCATGCTTCTGTGAATTTTCATATAGTTTAAATCCTTCACTGCAATGTTAAACGATAACTTTTAGATCCCGAGTACTGCACTGAGTTTAGCGGAGTAGTTCAGGAGATCCAGGGAAACACTGAGTGATTAGGAAGCCAGGATGGGGCCTCTGGCACTCACCCTAAAATGCTGAATTGCAACCTGACCTTGACAGAAAACCACTAACCCTGAAGCACCTAACTGCTGGTGCGGTACAAGAGCTTTACCTCCGAGGTGAAATCCTGCATCTTTCCTTCTGCTCACACACAGCTGCTCACCAAAGCCAACCAGCCAACCTGCCTGAATTCTGAATAAAGTAGCGATCTGAGACTGCAAAACTTATTTAGGACTTTGCCCAGCCAGATACATGTGTATTTTCCCCTTAAATGCAAAATGACACAAGGCCATTTTGAAAAGAATGAGAAAAAAAGAACAGAAGTTTACTTCTCATTAGATATAGATAGTAATAACCAAAAGCAATAACCAAACCATGCGAGGAAATTGAATACAGACAAACCACTATGCTAAATGAGAGGCGCGCACCAATTATGTGCAACAGAGCTCTTATTATATGGCATTCTGATTACCTTAAATTATATTTTTTAACAGACATCCGTTTTTCTTTTTGCTTCTAAAACAGGTGAAGTTCTTTTCAAGTATTGACGTCAGCTAGCCTCATCAATTGTTCCGGTAATAGCTCAACCACCACTACATCCACAAATGCTATGAAAGAGCTAAGTACTCCCTGCACAAAGGGGATTTGGTTTGGTCATTGCCGCAGCACGTATGCACGGCCTAGTCTTTTACAGTGTAGTAATTGATATTGATTTTGTGTGGTAGAGGTCCCTCCCTCCATGCACTGGTCTTTATTTAAAAAAAAAAAAAAAAAAAAAAAGTAGTTAAAGACATCATGATCCATCTTGAAAATAAATCTATTTTTTTTCCTCTTTAAAAAATGCAGTGAATTTAGTACTCATCAGATGTGCTGGACTGAGTCCATGGCAGACCTCCAGCACGGTCTGCAGGAGAGCAAGTCTCCACGTGGGCCTGCCTGCACCGCTTGGCCATGCTTTTGGGGTGCCCCATTGGGTCAGCAYGGCAGCACAACATGGAATTCTCTTTGGCATAAGGGCCCTCACCACTCAGAGACCATGCGACAAGAGTACCATGACCCCCTACAACCTGGATCGGAGGCCACCAGCTCTTCAAGCCATCAGTTGGCAATGTGGCTGCCAGTTTGATGTCCCCAGTCACATCCAACCCCCGCCGTGTCCCGTCCCGTCCCGTCCCCCCCATTATTTCCTGTTTGGTCTTTCCTTTATGTTTTGACCCTTAATTATTACTAAGGCTGCATTCTTCTCTCTCACAGGAGTCCTGGATTGCACTATTTATTTATTGTTGCTCTTATTTTGTTTTTAAAAGACATCCACAACTTGGGGATGTGTGTGGGGGAGAGTGGATGCTACCATGAACGCCTGGTGACAGTTCAGTGGAAAACTTCAAGCTGTGCCAGGCTAAACAAGCAAGGCCACGAGAGCTGCAGAGGCCAGCTGAGTCCAAGGGAGCACTTGAACTCCCCAGGGAAGGCAAGGGAAATCTACTGAAAACACTGAAATGACACTTTTGCTTCCTTCCTGTTTATCAGATGAACCCAACTGGGGTTTTACTTCCAGGTGTGAAGAAGGTTTCTACCAACATGCGGTTTCACATGGCACCACAGAGGAAGGGCTAGAAGCTACTGGCGAGCTGGCCACCCTTAGAGTCCCAAACGGTAGCAGCATGGGGCACCGAGGCCTCGCAGCACCGCGCAGCCCAGAAGCTTCCCAAAGCCGTGCAGAACCACTTCTAACCAACCGCGCATGGCTGCTGCTGAAACCTGAACCCGTGGATTCATTCACTCATCCTCTGCAGCTCGAGAAGGATTTCACGTTCACTGAAACATCTTCACTGGCCACAGATTTCAAGTGCCCTTGGATGCAGTTTTTGTTTAGGTACCATGTTCATTTGTGACAAGTACCTTTCACGAGCACAAGCATACCTGTTTCAGCTAACTGATGGACAAACACCAATGTCAGAGACTCAGATGACAGCTGACTTCTATCCAAGCCTTATGGATAAAAACAAATGTTTTTGAAGGTCCGTGGAAACGTGCTCTCCCATAAAATGTCCACCTCTTGCTGCAGCCTGGGCTAAAAATATTACAAGTATAGTTCAGGCTTTTGTCATTCCCACTGCCCACAGGAGCAGGATGTGCAGAGGCAGAGGATCAGAGGATATAAAAAGTTCATTCAGGAGTCTGTCTTTTTTACATTCTTAAAGTGACCCCAAACACTGTAAGCTTCCCGTTCAGTTTTGACCGGAAAGTTTGGCTTTTTCCTGACCCTCCTCCGGCTGGTGGGAAGCGGGAGTCAGAGCCCGGGCCATCACTTTGATGCTGCTTTCCTGCAACTCTGACAGCTCTCCTGGTTCCTGTGCACACAAACTGGCCGTGCCTCCCCATTCCTGCCCAGCGGAGTTGAGCATCTCTACAGCGTCTGTATACCAAGCTCAGCAGCAGGGCTGCTGCTGGCCAAGACCCACAGCAGCCCTCACCCACCTCTTGCYGGTGCCTTGTCCTCTACCAGAGCGAGGCCAGCGCAAAATGGACTCCCAGCTGCACCTGGTGGCACCAACATAAATTGTGTCCCACGACATAAAGAGTAGGGCAAACTGGACCTATTGCATCCTCCCAGGATCTCTCAGATTTAGGTCAGGATATTAACTAAGCATAGCTCCTCTGAAAAGGCTATAAAGCAAGATTTTACATTTCTTCTTTCTGCTCATTTTTCTCTATCTAAGATTAAAAGCATTTCTTTCTGAAACCTGAAATCTTGCTTATAACCCTAAAGTCCTAACTCAAGTGGTGGTGTGATTTGCAGTGAGGTGGTGACCATGTATATAAGATGGGAAAGATACAAAGGTTTCATTTCCTACAAATTAATTCTCTACAAGCTGTGTAAACTTTCCTTGGTATAAACAAAGTTTTTACARACAAAGATGTTAGGGTTTTTTCCCCTTTCAATTATTTAGAGAAAAAATAGAAATGCAATTTTGCTGTCTAGGCACTTCAGACGGTACCAGCAGATCGAGAGCTGCTCTTGCTGCCTTCCCCACTGCACTTCCTCACGCTTCTGACTATAAAACGAATGTAAATAAACTTGCAAAGAAACAACCTTGTGCAGCCGGATATTACTAAGCAGTTTCAAGTTTCTACACTAGATTGACACCAATTTGTAGTTACCCCCCCATACAAATGCCACGATCTCTTACTACAAATGGGCAACACGCTGTGAAGCCAACGCAACTGTCCACAGCAATACCATGGTGTCATCTTCACTCCCATCACTTTTCCATGCCCCTCCTTTGGGGAGGCTCAAAAATTCAGCTCTAAAAATGCATCAAACAGTAATTCTGCAAAAGAGGAAGTAATCCACATAACCAGTTTGGTGGCCCGGCTCTGGTTTATGTGTTTGCTCTCCATTGCCTGCATGTGTACAGCATGTCCCAGCCTGCCATGGAGGCAGGGAAGGGGAGCTGCTTTCTCTCGCTGTTGCGCTTTGGGTCTGATGGATGCTCCTGGGAGGAGAGAGGAGTTGTCGCTCCTCAGAAAGCTCAGGGCACTCTCAGTTTGGAGCGGGAGCATGAGAGGAGGCAGAGATGACTGCAATGCCCGGTGGGCTTGGCATGCCTCCCCGGAGGAGTGGGGAGCACCCTGGAGCCAGCCTCGGTGGCAATGGAGAGATGATGGCTTGCCTGGGGACACGGGGGAGTGGGCTGGAGGCTGTAACACAGGAGGCACTGGGGTCAAAAACAAGACTAAGGGAAGGACCTGCCTTCCAAGGACACAAAAAGAGCTTTTTATTTTAACTGGAGATTTTTTCCAGCTTCAAAAAGTTACCCTGTTGGAACCTGTTTTCTGAGAAAACGTGGTGCCGGGGAGTCCCTGGGAGTCTCCTCATGTGCACACTTTCAGGAAGAATGTTGGGGGTTTACGAAGGGGCCTGACTCACAGACCCATTAGACATGGCTTTGCCAGATAGACAAACAAGTCATTATGGACAAATATAAAAGTACATCAGAAAGCAGCAGTATCATCCTTTAAAAATATTCCAGAGCACTTAATTCCCACTCATATTCAAATGGACGTAGGACCAATTAGAAATGCTATTTGCTTTTAGTTGTTTTCCTTCATTGTATTATTTCATATCAGTACGTTGCATATCATTTAACAGGAAGAGTGCTTTCATACATCAGAACGACATTTTTGCCTCATTAATGCCCTATGCCTAAAAATAAAACCAGAAGATTTAAAATGAATCCTCGTGATATTTGCCTACCCTTTAAAAAAAAAGATCTCTGTGAGTAAAGACGTGATTTCCTAGAGAAGCAGTGGACACCTCCTCAGAATGATGCTATTTAGAGCAAATAAAGCAGAAAAAAAAGTCACTGGTGCTCATGGTTCCCCACGTGGGTCTAACCTCTACCTTCAAAAGTTTTTGCACAACCCCATGGGGAGGATTCGTGCTGTGTTGCCCAGGGCTGAGCACTTGGGCTCAGGCGCTGGTAGCAGTGGTGCTGCCCAGCTGCCGAGAGCCCCTGCTTTTGCCTGCAGTACCAGCAAGCAAAGGTCGCTGGGAGGTACTGTCATGCCTTACTCTGGCTTGTTCTGGAGTACTTGGGGATTAATTCTGGAGGGCAAAATTTCAGAGCAGCAACTTCTAGAGAAGATAGTTTGCATCAAGAATAAAATAACCAGAAAATATTTTGTCAGTACAACCATCTGTATTCCTCTGAAACATCTGCACTGGAAAATACTACTGTTACCCAGTTCTCCCTCTGTTGATGATGTATATCTGTCACGCATGACAGCTTCATGTGAAGGCAGGGCTACCTCCTTCTGTGTCACTGCTGTCTGCAGCCACTGCTTCTCAGGACAGATACAAACAGTCCGCAGCTGAGATAACAGTCCACAACTCAGCTTTTTTTTTTTTTTTGCCTTATCTCTCCCCAGTGACTGTAATACCTGTTTCTGACTGTACCAGTGGTCTGACTTTCCAGCTTTCACTGGAAAAAAAAAAAAAAATACCAGCAGTGAGAATAGATGCCTTAATACTGCTGCTCCTTAAGTTAATAAAGCCAAATATGTATTGGAATCTGATTTCTCACTTTTCTTTATTAGGTACTTTATCATTTGGGCTCCATTTTCCAACCTCATTTGTTACTACAAGATAAAGTAATTATGTGCTCAAACATGATTGCACTGTAAAACTCCAGCCTGTGAAACCATGGCCCAACGACAGTCAGGGCTCTACTGGTGATACTGTGGCTAGCAAAAACAGATCTGTTATGCGTGACACTTGAGGAAAGCAGTGACCAAGGGCCCGTGCTATCCCTCTGCTCTGCTGCTCCCCAAATCTCCCCAGAGTGGTGCAGCACCCAAACTGGGGAGAGACCACCACCAGGTCTGCTGCAGAAGGCAGGGAGGCAGCCAGCGTCACGGGGCCAAATGCAATCCAGACTGAAGGGGAGCCGCAGGCAAGAAAAGGAAGGGGATGATAACCCATGAGGAAACCAGGTGAGAAAAAGGAAAGCAAACCTTTCTCTCAGGAGCTGCAGGGAGTTTTTGCCCGACAAAGGGCGAAGCCAGGGAGCAGCATAGCTGCTCCCCAAATCACTACTCAGATGTGCCACATGGTCCTGACTTGCAGCCACCCCGGTGCTGGGATGCAGTGCCCAGCTTGCTGGCCCCTCAGCCAGTCTGGTGGGCTCAGGCTGATTTCAAGCAGGGTGGAGGCCAACAGGCCTCTTCGGGACCCCACCGTCCTGCAGGGAGCCCTACCTGGCAGCCCTGCCCACAGCGGGTTATGTGGGAGACAGCACCCTGCCAGCCACCGGCTCCTCGCCCCCAGCRCCGGGGCCAGCCAGGAGGAAAGGCGGCCGCTGGCCGCTCGCCAGCACATCTTGCATTGCCTTAAATATTGTGTTCCAACTACATGTCCTGTTTGGTATGAAACAAACCTACCGGAGGAAATGAACAGGATTTTGCTTTTAAAAGTACTGTGTCAGGTATATTAACAGTTCTACCATACATGTTACTCAGCTCTTCAGAGAGTGCTTGGGTTTCATTTCTGCTGTAATTGTATCAGCATCTTGCTTCAAGCCTCTCCTTGGCTTTCCTGCTACTTAATTTCTTTTCCTTTGTAGTCATATATTGAGCCATCTACAGTGCTCTGCTGGCTGCTGAACCTCTGGAAACACATCATACCAAAGTGTTTTAGTGAGTCACCTATGGCTCTTGTTTGCAATTTTTACTTGTGTAGCAAATACCAACTCCGTGTTTAGGACCTGTTATTTCAATGATTGCTCTTTTTTAGCTTAGCAGTTGCTGAGCACAGATAGTAAAACTGAAGACTTCTGTGGTGGAAAAGCAGTCATTTGTCAGGTTTTAACAAAATCTGACATGGAGGCGGCTCACAGAAAGCAAGGAACTATTGTCTAGTTATTAATACAATAAAGGTGAATATAAACCCAGTTGACATCCAGGAAGCAGTGAGTCATTAAGCGGGTGCTGCGGCAGGCCAGTGAGCGGTATCAGTTCAGCTCCCCTGGCATCAGCGCTGGGGTGAATGTCGTTCAGCCTATTTATCAGAGACATTATTTATTCTGTGTTATTTATTGGTGGAATATGTGAATTTGACAGCGATCTGTGAATGACAAGGAGCTAAGAGGTATATCAAAAAGCAGGAGCCATACATCATAAATGTAGATGATTTAAACAACTCGGAGATTTGTCAGAACAATGAGACACGAACTTTAATGGGAGGGGGGAAAAAAAGCAGATGTCAGACTACACCTGGGGCAGACATTCGCAGAGAGCAGATAAGCCAGGCTCACTTCTACAAAGCAGGAGTGAAAGAAGGAGTGCTGTCACAGCCATCACGCTCTCGCGGATACACCAACTTCAAGAGGATGATTCTTGACTGGAGCTGGGGGGTATGCAAAGTCAAAGAAAACTGAGTTTTGCAGCTTCAGGGAAGAGGTTGTACAGCCCAGAGCCTGGCTGGTACTGCTGCTGCCTCCAGGGAGGAAGGGGGGAGTTGTATTTTAGAATGGTCTGTATCTTCCCTTACCTGTAGCCACTGCCACATGCGCCCTGATCCCATCTCATGAGGCAGCTGCTACTCTGGCTCTCTACAGCACTAGCACTGGCAAAGCGGGCATCCAAGCTACAGCTCTTTAACTTGGGTATTTCTCTGTATTTGCCGGTGTTTAAAACCAGGCAGAAACAGACTCTTAAGAGTAATTATTGATCCCACAGGCTCGTTACAGCTGCCTTTATTCCCCCTGCAGTGATTATAAGCAGATAGAGTGTTTTAAACAGCAGGGTTGTGTCTACATGTCTGCTAAGTGACATTTAAATGAGTTAACTAGTACCTGCAAGGAGATGCATTTTTCAACTATGGCCTTTTTTTTGCTATTTGGCACAGAGAAAGGCAGCAGGCAGAATGCATCCCTCCACCATGGGCAGGCTGGGAAAAATCCCACATCTCCCTGGTGGTCCCCCTGCACCTCGCTCGTCTCCCCACCTCCTCCTGCCTCCTCCAGCCTTGGAACGCTCCATCTGCGTGGAAGTCCGTATGCAGCGGGAAGGGAAAGCATTTTGTTTGCTTCAAGACTTGAAACAGCTTCTTCTGGCCTGGGATAATGCTGGAATCCCTGGAGGATGAACTCCTGCCACTGAACTCCAAAATTCAGAACAACTTTATGATAGCTCAAGTTTGGGGGCCAAAACTGGCTACCCCAAAATCAATAATCATCCTTTAAAATGTACACCTAAAAGGATCTTGGCTGAAGCTGGGGGGAGCTGTCACAAGTAGATCACAAGCACCCTCCGTTTAAATGCTTTGAGAGTCCTGGGTGTCACAACTGAAAGAAAAAAGGCTCCCAGGAGCCAGAGCTGTGGCACAAAAACAGCCATCTTACAGAAAGTGGGGAGAGATATTAAAAGTTAACCGCTCCAGGGAGCCAGCAGATGTTAAATAGAGTAATTAATTTAGTCTGAAATGGGAGAGTCCTGTCATCGCAGAACTCCTGTCCCGTAAGCAGGGGACGGACATCAGCCTGACGAGGTGTCCGAGAAAATGCTTTTCATCAGGAGAGGATGCATGAGAATTAAAGAACAGGTGAGAATATCGCTCAGGAAAGAAGGTCATCTGTAACTGGACTCGCAACCGTTTACAGGCAAAAATCACCTCACTGGAAAGAGATAACTGTAGTCTCAGTTGAAAGAACTGCAAGGGGTCCAACACTGAGGTTTTACAAAGGATATGAACCCAAATAACAAGCAGGATGGGGGGGCATATCTACAGCAATGATCCTTGGGGCCTGAGGAAGGAAGGTGAACGGCGCCGGCAGGCTGCGACAGCCGAGCATGGAGCCAGGGACCCGCTGCTGCCTCCACRCAGCCCTGCCCACAGCGCAGGGAGACGAAAAAGCTATTGCTCCAGCTCAGCCCCATCCACGAGATGGGATTCACACCCCACGCTAACCTGTGCCGATGGCAGGGACCGTGGGGAAGGTGGGCGGGAAAACTCCCAGGGGTCTGTCCCGAAAGGCAGGTGGGAAAACGTCTGGGAATAGACCCTCTGTGGGTTCTTGAGGGCGAATTCACAGTAACAAAAGATCTCAAGAGGATCTTGTGGAAAAAATAAGGAGCCCTTCCCCCCTCAATTCTGGCAGTTTCCAGATGGGAAACTGAAATGAAACTTTTTTGAAATGTTCAGAAACCTTTTGAACCTCATTAGTTTTCATTTCATATGGCTTTGCACAGAAAAAGTATATAAACCTGCAGCTCTTTTAGATGAAATGATGTAACGCTCAGATTATATCGATCGGAGCGGGGAGGGGAGCATTCGTCTCAGTAATATTTTAACAAAAGACGTCGTTTTATGCAGTCTTTACAATGCTTTCTTATTTCAGGGGTCATGGGAGCTGCATAACACCAGGTCTTCACAGCCACCAAACCAAATTACTTAATTTTGAGGAAACAAAACCTGCATGCAATTAAGCTCTTAACTTTACTCATGTGAGTAGTTTGAATTAGTACATGGAGAATACTTGCAGGCTTTCAATTGCACATGTGTAAGTTTTGGCAGGGCTTGGTTCTTAACCATGTTAATCTTGAAGCCTTGCTTGCTTTGTTTTCAGCAGCAAACCTAGCAAAACTATAAATACACTATCCACTTTGAAAATCCTGTAAAATCAATTTTGGAAACTTCAAGGAAATCAAAGGAAATGTGATAAAATTGAAATGCTCCCACTTAAATAAAATTTTATTTCCCTTCCAGTAACATACAATATTTAACTAAGAGTTTTAATACATTCAGTAAAATATGAGCATATTATTAACCTCTTCAAAACGACACGATTTACTGTAAAGTCATTACCATTCTGTTCACTCATGTCTGGCCTCTTTGTTTCAAGTCTGTTTTCCCAGCTTACAGTATCAGGTCAACAGACTCTAACATGAATGAGTAATGCGTCTGGAATTTTTCCTTGCAACACCAAACCTCAGACCAAGCACAGGCAGAAGGGCCATGCTGTGAATAGGATGKGAAGCAGCTTCAGCTGTACCTCTTCTCTACATTCTCCGTCCTGTCCCACTTTCCCTTGCAAGAGACTCCTACATGGGCTGCTGTCTGTCCCTGACTTCATTTCCTCCTCTCACAGCTCTCAGAAACAGCATCTGGACTTTTGGAAGTCCAAACCCACCCTTTCTCAGGGTCTGGTAGACAAAAACATTGCCGCGCTTCCCACGTCCTCTTTCAAAATCTGCAACAGTGACCTCGGAAGTCCCGAGACAAACTTGTTTCTGCAAGGTGGGACAGTTGGAGGGGATCTACTCAAATAAAAGTATTTGTGGTCATTTCTGAGGTGCTGCCCAAGGTTAACTYGGTGAAGTGAGGGTGTGCCCTGCTTCTTGCTATCTGCCCGAGCTGGAAATGAGCGCCCCGCAATCAGCAGAGCTTTATTGACAGTGCTGAAGGTGTCACAGTGCAGGAGAGGAATGTCGGTCTCTTTCCTCAGCACTTTAAATTTCTATAGCCTTCAGGTTTGGGGGAAGTGGGGTGTCCTTCTGAAACTTTCTGTCAGTAAATCTAGTGTTTTATACGGATATTAGCAAATAAAAACCAAGTTGTGTGAAAAATGTCAGTTCTATTTTTGCCAACTAAAATATAACAGGAAATTGTATGCTTAACATATGTGGAGAACTGCAAAACTGAACCACAGATATGTAACCACTATTATTAAGCATGGTAAATACGGCTGCGGAGGTGAAACGGATTATGCTGCTGGATATTTCCTTTAATATGAATTCCAGCTACAGTGTCGCTTTGCGTATGAAGGCGAATAGAAGATCCTTACAACAACTTCAGGAAACAGAATTGCATTCTTACAAATCAGTCATGTATTTATCTAGTCCCTTAATACACTGATGGGAAAACAAATGTATTATGGTACCCAAACTAAAAAAATGGTTTCTGAATACATTAATTTCAGAAATGCACCAATAGCTCTGATAGGAAGGACCTGAATATGAATGCCTTACAAACCAAAAAAGAAAAGAAAAATCAATCTGAGCTGCTAAGCCACGAGCTATTTTAAATGATGCCTGGAATCCAGATGAACCAAAGCCTGTCACACCCCAGATCTGAATCATAAGCGCAGGTCTCCTCTGGGATGCCCTGGAAAGCCCCACGCAGAAATCACAGCTCCGCCAAGACATGAGCCAGCGAAGCGCTCTGCAAAGGGTGCCCAGCTGCCGCTGTGCCGGGAAGGTGGGACATGGGTGACCCCGAGAACGTCTGCCCGGCCCCCTCCTCTGTCATCAGTGTAACTACACAAGCAGGGAGTCTTAAAAACAGTCGCCAATATTTTTATTTATCAGAAGAGAAGGGTGTTGGAAGTTTTCTGTTTGTTCTTAGAAAGCACTCGTTATCCTAAAGAAACAGCCAAGCTTCCTTCCACAACTCTGAGGCTCAGGCTAAATATTTTTCACACTAACTTTTTCCCAGCAAATGGTGTAGTTACTCCAGCAGCTAAACCTCCCCTTTCCAGCTGCCGGTCCTGCCAAGGCCAACAGAGGGGCTCCGTGTGGAACAGATCATATGCCTGAGAGACAGGCAAGACGCTCAACCCTTCCACTGTCCTTTTTAAATAGAAGTAAATACTATTTGTACCTAACAGTTCAATCAACCCAGTGTCCCAAATGAAGGGAGTCCCGCTCTTAGATCCTCTGCCAAAAAGACACAGTATGACATGGACCAACGGTGAATTTCTTTAAGAGCTTCAATTTTCTAATCAAAGAAACACTTTAACTCTCGGCAAAACCAGGGTTTCAGGCAGCATCCTTAAGAGGAGGGAGAAGGGGGAATGGAGACAGTATATGCCAATAGTCATCTATAAGGATTTTCCCTCCAAATCCCTATTACCATACCCATTGCACAGGGATGGAGCGATGCTGAGAACTGATGGTACACAGACAGTAAGTGCGAGCGGGAATTGGCTGCTCCTCACAGCCAGCCTCCAGTCTTTGAGTACGAGCTTAATGCCAAAATAGCAAAGTGACAATCGCACAAAAGAACCTACCTGTGAGAAAACAGAGCACCCAGCAGCCTGCCGGCCACCACTGACGCCAGCACCCCAGCTAGCCCCCAGCCCATGGCATTGCCAAGCCCGCGGGTACCCATGCGCAGCTGGGACGGGGACCCTCTCCCCAAAATACATCTGGGGGAAGGCTCCCAACATACTCAAGGTTGAGGGCTACTAATCTAATTTCTTTTCAGACTGGTAATTTGTGACTCACAGGCAGGCATCTATTTTTAGGGATGGCTTCAGCCAGCTCCAGATGGAAGCACAACAGACTGCAGCCTCCAGAAATTGCAGCCACTTTTACAGCCCAGCTCCTGACACGGGTCCCCTCAAAGCTTTGGCCGGTGCAACTCAGGCACAGACTTTTACCGCGCAGTATTGTAATTACGTATTTCAACCTGTGGGTCCCCCATCACACAGGTTATTTTGAACTATGCGAGAAGTGCCGTGGCTTTGCACTGTTTTTCCTCTCCCTGCCCCCTCAAAAACAAGCTGGGAGCCTTTTCCAAACCACCCCGTCACCATGCACAGTGTCTTCCAGCATGGACTGTCTGATATGCTCTGAGTCAGCTACATCCGACGAGCCACAGCTGGCCTGGAGCTAGGCCAAAGACTTTTCCCTTCAGTTTTGTTGCACAACGTGATCTAAATAACCGGTTCCATCTAATTTGTTTCCTTCATGGGTCTAAGGAAACTGTATTTCACTTCATGAGGTCTCAAGTTAGGGAAACATCGTAAGGTCAGTATCCAAAACCAATTCAGACAGCAATACAAATAAACATTGATTGGAAAAAGAGACACAGTCAGAGGAAAAAAAAAAACAAACACACACAAACTTTTGTGACTAGACTATCACTTTCATCAGCATCATGCTCTGGAATTTAAGTTTCATCTGTTTCTATGAAAAATATGAATGAAGCAAGGTATAACCAAGGAATGAATTCTTACTTGACTGTGTAACCTTCTCCTCCTTGCAAATTTGTCAAGATAGTCTTTTTACCAAAACTGGTTTAAAAAAAATTCAAAATTTTTGGAGTGAAACTGAATCACTAAAACTCTTTAAGGTGAACATTGCTAAAATGTTTGGAACTCAGTTGTGGCAGAGACCGCATTAAGAAGCAGCCCAATATATATTTTCTGTTATCCTTATTTTTACTTTATCCTGACAGACAGCACTTCCTTGGAAAAGCCAGCGTATTTCAATCATTTCTATTTTACAACTTTAAAAAGCTGTAGTGTGGTCTAAAAATGAAATTTGATTATCCAATGACACAGAATTTTGAAAAAAAAAATCAGCTCTACCCAAGAGAGAACAAAACTTCAAGATGCTAAATTGATTTTCTTTTTGGCTCAAAATTTTGAGGCAAAAGGTTTTTTTAATGCATGCATGTATACAACGTGTATGTTTACTTTCTAGTATTCTATTCATATTCTAGCAATGTCTTGCATTTTGGGGGACTATATATAAATTATTTTTAGTTGTAAATTATATTAGAAAGGGGGACCTATGGTGTGATTCTGGTAATGGAACATGCAATTCACATTGTTTTAAACGGCTTATGTGCCTGCAAACATTCCTGAAATCACACCCAAATATGGGGTGGAAAACAAATAAAAGGTCTCGGCTGTGCCATACACATCTGCTACAAGATAAGTGCGCCTGTCCCAAGTGGCAGAAACTCATGTCCACCTAACAAAAAGGCAGAGAAACATCAGCTCGCTGCCATCACACCTGGCAGCCCAAACACGAGCAAAGGCCAGAGGAGTATGCGAGACCATGCTGCACGGCATCAGTGTTTCTCAAGATTTTCTGGAGTGTTTTCCTCTGGTTTTTGGCTCGTTGGTCTTGCCCAGTCCTCTGCTGCTCCATGCCTTGGCGGGGGGGAGCATGTTATGGACCCACACACGGGGACCCAGAGCTGCTGCCCACCAGAGGCACCGTGCACACTGCCTCCTGTGCAGCATCCCGGGCCACAGGGCAGCTCCTCTCTGCTCCGCTGCAGAGGACCTAAACAATCACCATCTAAATTGTCTTTTTGTTGTATTTTATGCCCCTTTCCAAGATGCCCTTTGGAAACTGCTAATCAATGGACAGATTTTGGCCCTAAAACTGGTGTCACTGGTATGAGGAGGATGGCACTACCAAGGACAGATGCTCTATTGGCACAGAGCTGGACTAGCACCCTCTGTAAAACCCTTCTGGTGCAAGATGAAGAGCACAGCTGGAGCACACCTTCCTCATCTTGAACAGCCTTGCGATGACCCACATGGAGTCGGTGAGAGCGACCGTGACTTTGTGAAGGCTTCAGACAGGCTCCCTGCCTGTCCCCCTCTTCCTCTGCTACCTGACTTGGAAGCTCTCATGTTGGCTGCCCTCAGAGGAGCAGGTATGATCCTCTCTCTCCAGGACTACAGCTGCACCCCAACCATCAGGGTAAGAGGCTTCCATCCAACACAGATCTTCCACCGGTGACCAGAAAGGGAAGAAAGGCTAACAGCAAATCATCCTACCAGGAGTTTCAAAACCCAGCAGATTCCACACCAGGGTGGAGAGCTAGTTTTCAGTCTGACTGGTCCTCTTATTTATTTGTTTAAGGGCTACCCCAGCATCGAGCAGGGAAGAATTCCTTCCCCATGTAGGAGTGTGCTGCCAAGTTCCTCTGACTTGCAACAAGACTCACAAACATTTCCTGGTTCCCTCCATCCACGAACGCTAGCAAGAAGCCTATTCAATACCTCACGGCAAACAGCAATATCTTTCATACCTCAAAGGCATAATTTAAATATGAGAAACAAATTCACCTTTTCATTGAAAACCCTACTTTGAGTATAGCCAACTGAACATATTTCATATTGGGAGAGGAGGAACTCGCAAAGAAAGAGAAGTGCTTATTTGCCTGTGCCTGAATCAAAGCAGTTGCTAGCTGCAAGCACTGGGGCAGCAGCATGCGCGGAAGCACATTGTTCAGATGGAGTTCCTATCGCAAAAATAAAAGCTTGCACATGGTGAAAATGAGGTACAAAATCTTACGTTCTCTTCCTCATTAGCGCAGTGGGACAATAATATCAGAGGTGTTAACTGGCAGGTGTGTTTGTAGATAATCGCTCACGCCTGTTGTACAGTGCAGCAGAGAGAACAGAAATCAGGTTTAAAAGCTATCGTGCACCAGGTCGCTTTTCACTGAGGTTGGGTCCTATGGCCATAATGTATTAATGTGGATAATACATGTTGTTCAGTAGCCCTGTAAAGCCTTTTCACATGGATTTTAACTCTTGCAGAGGCACAGTATGATTTCTAGGGGTCAAGTTCAGTCCTTAGAATATGGGGCACGGCTGGCAAAGCCGCCACAACTTGAAGCATCAGGTTCACTGTACGCAGTAGCAGTCTGTACACGCCAGCAGCAGGTCTGGCTCATGCCCCCAGGGCTTCCTAACACGCTAACATCCCCAGGCTGCACTGAAAGCATGGGTGTACGCTGCCAGATCCAGGACCTTGTGTCCCAACAACAGAAATAAGGCGAGAAACAGTTTCTAAGAGGTTCCTGGAGACATTTCCAGGATTGCAGGCTTTTAAAACCTTAACATCCAAAGGCTCCAACAGATCTAGGAGGATCCACTGCCATCAATGGAGGTGACCACAGTGATCTCACTGCTCTAGGTAACCTGTCTCAAGGACTGACCCATTTGTTTTCCCTCTGGATGAATCACTTTTCAGACAGCCCATCAAACACAAATCTGTCATGTTTACACATACAAGTCTAGAATTTACCAATTTATAAAAATAACAAGAAATTAACAAGTCCAGAGATCAGCCCCAGAAATAATTATCTACACCGATTGTGGCTTTTCCAATGTCACCCATTTGTGGCTAAAATGTGACTACTCCAAGTAGTAAACACCAACCTGGTAGATGCTGCCATGGTCAGGCTCATTTCAAACTATTTTCCTTACAATAAACCCCTTTTCATTCTTTGTTCCTTTCTTAAAATGTTTTTTTCTTTAAACAGGAAATAATCTACAATATTTTTTGAATGAATCAAAGGATATTGCTCATATAACCTACGTGGGCTCACCATGGAGTGGATACAGTGCTTCACCTAAGAGCCCTTTTGCCATTTTTTTTTTTTTGTTGCAGACCTGTGTAATGAACCAGCTCTTCAGATGGTGTGAAGGAAATTGTTGCCAAATTGACAGGCCCCTACACCAGCAGCAGAACAGAATCGGACTCCAGAGCTTTAAAGAAAATTGGGGGGACAGGGGACACCCTGGATGTCTAAATGCCAGAATCGGACTGATTTGGTGCAGCAGGCTGCTGTCACCCGCTGTCAGCCAGCTCCTGCCCTGGCTGAGATTGGTCACTGCTCTCAACGGGAGCTGAACTGGACCCTTTGCTCTCTCCTTCACATTTTGGCTGAATGAGGAATGTTTTCAATCAGGGTGGGATGGGAAAAATTAAAAGCCTTTTAGGAATGGCATATCCTGAGTTTCCAGAAGCCGTCTAGGTCAGCCCAAAGTCTAGCCGGCCGATGCACTCATCCCCAGTATTTACACTGACAGTGGAAACAAGCCTGGAACAGCTGCAAACAATTACGCCTCTGACCCTCTCACGGCGAAGCCCTGTAATGCAGGATACTTCCATTCACACTGCACATTGCAGCAGCTAATGCTCACTTCCGTATGAAAACATCCACACTAAACTTATTTCATTATGGCTAATTGGTACCCAACTGAATTCTTTTAAAAGGTGTGCTTTGCAATATCTGTCATCTGAAAGCTTCCCTTACCAGGAGGAAACATCTGTCTTCTCTGCAGTGGGTTGAATGTAAAGGTTTTCTCTTTCCACATTATATATATCCCAGAGAATGTCAGAACAGAGTAAAACAAGGGTTCAACACCGCAGTGTGCTCTGCTACTGCCCGCAGCTGTGAGTACCATTGCTGAGGACTCCCACTCATCTACATGCTCTTCTCCCACTGCTCTCACCCTCCCAAAAGTGGCTGCTAAGCCCGTGTCCACTCTCACTACGTCCTCTGCCCAAACCACAACTCCAACTCCAAGTCACATCCCCCACACTGGGACCTCTGCCTCCTTCCTTATCCTCACCCTGGCTCTTCTCCCACAAAACCTAAGCTTATGTTCTCCAAATCAGGACCCCTCACTCGCTCTCGGCACAGCCTGGCCGGTCACTGCCCAGACTTGCTCCTGCCCCCTGGGCCAAGAAGTTCACACCTTGCCACTGCCCACAAGCAGAGCTGCAGGCAGCAGCAATAGCTTCTCACAACCACACTACTTTGAAGAAGCCTGCATGCCGCCACACACTGCATGATTTAGGCACCTCTGGAGTAAGACCCGCTAAGAGCCAGGCCTGGCATCCACCCGTGATCTCTTTCTCCCCCCTCTACTACTCTAGCTGTGCAAAGCAAAGGAAGTATTGTCATGAATACCCTCAGCATGAGTGGATCTTGGGCTGACATGGAAAGGATTGCTAGCGCCTCAAAATAATCCTGGCACAGGGTGTGTATAGCAAGGTGTTTTAGGAACAGAAACATTAAGAGGAAAACAGAAACCAGCAACCCCGCTGGCATGACAGAAGGCATCAAATGCCAAGTCTTTTCATATTTACAGACTCATGCAGTTTATGGGCTTAACCAAATGCTTCAGTGAGAGAAAAAGAATAAACAGTGGAGTCATTAATTTATAATCCTTGAGACTAATGGAAAGAATGATTGGACCATGACAGTGAAGCCATGCTCTAGTCTCTTTGGCTTTATTTTAGCATCTTTCCCTCCTTCTCTCACTTACGGACTTTTAAAGCAACATTTAGATCTAAACTCTTTCACACAGAGAAAGCCTGAAACACAAGCTGATAAAAACACACAGAGTTGAACAGTACAACAGCCCTGGACTTTGGCTGAGTGAGCAATTGGGCAGCCTACATTTTGCTGTGTTCCTTGATGGGCTGAGAATAGACACTCATACAAGTGTTATTCTTTGCCCTTCCTGATATGGACTTGAGTAATGAAAATGGAAACAGCACATAAAGCAACTCTGGCTATTCTGATGACTGAATTGAAAAGTTTTCCTCCAAGGGATTTGATAATTGAGAAAGCAGATTAGAAAAAAGTGGCATAAAATATTACTGTAATCTCTCTGAGACTAGAAAATGTATTACATTGACTAATAAGCAACAGGAAGAAACTTTACATTTCCCTTTACACTTACATTTCTAGTTATATAGTTACAGAAGAAATGATTAGGGGGCTATTTTACTTCTAGACTCTCAATGGAGAAGACAGAAAACAGAAGAATGTGGAGAGTTTGAACATGAGGATAAAATACAGGCATTGCTCAGGAAAAGATGCCAGCTTGCAAATGGCAGAAGGAGAGGCCAAGACCACAGCTCACTGCCCTCCACCACCTGATGGAAGCTCACTGTAAATTGTTATTCCCCTTCAAGGACATTGTTTGTGAGGTTACCAGCAGATGGGCACGGTCGGTGAAACAGCAATGAGCAAGAGAGCTGTGTAACCTGCTGGAGTCGCCCTTTGACCTTAGGTATTCTGAACTGTCCCCCTGAATCTTTGCAAGGACCTGGACCACTGCTCGATATTATCCAGAAATACAAATCTCCTCTTAAAATATACATCTCATCAAAACGCCACTGGAACGACAAGTAGTAAGTACCCCAGCAAAGCAGTTCATTCTGGTACCAAAATAGCAAAATGCAAAACCACAAAAGCCAACAAAAGCACTCTTTTAGCTGGGGAAAAATACTATCATGAGCGCCTGGGAGTCTGAGTTGCCCCCAGTGCTTATTGGAGCTACAGCTGCTCCCGATGAATTATTCATCACCAAACTCCAGTGGAAACAGTGTGAAGCCCACAGTAGTGGGTAAGCGGTGTATGGCGTGTCGCAGACAAGGAGTGCTGGACTGGCTCCTTGCATCCCAGCTTCTGTGTTCAGTGTGAATTCCTTACATGCATTACATGGCAGGCTTTCCCTGAGCCCAGCAGGAGCAGGGGAAACAGAAGAAAAAGCTAGCCTGTGATTAATTTTTAAAAGAAATTGTATTAATTTCATGCAATAGATTGAAAAGAATACATGTCAGTGTGTCACATGTCTGTGAAGTGAAAGCTGGTTTCAGATTCAGACTAGACTGCCTGTTTGAATCAAAACACATACCTAGTTTCRGTATTAGTGAAAGGGACGATTGATTTGTCACTTGGTAGATTATTCTGGTGTTTTACTCTTGATATTGTGATTTTACGTGCCAGTGCTGGACTGTTCAGGTCCAGCTGCTCATGAGGTTTGAACTTTCGGATGCGTTAGGTTGGAGACTGCTGAGACCTGATCATTTCCAGCTGTTACTCACCAAAATAAATGGTAGCCAGATCAATATTACTTGGCTTGACACTGTCATAAGCAAACTATGTTTGGGCTGAAGTTTGCTGTTCAGGCTTTGCATTAAGGATAGAAAAATGCAAACAGGTAGAAGAAAAGAGACCATGGCCTTTCAAGCACCACGAGCTGGGAGGCAAGACAGATGGGACTGTCAGTATCTTGCAGGATAGGTTTGGACTTAAAACTTTTTTGACCGCTTGCAGAAATGCTCTGGGGAAAAAAAATTCAACAGGGAAAATTGAAAGAATCAGCCTCACAACTACAGGAGGAAAAAAACTTGTCCAGGCAGCAGCTCTGCAGAGAAGGACCTGGAGGTGGACAGGTCACAAGGGAAACTAGGAGTCAGTTGCGCCACGATACTGCAGAAAGTCAAACACACCACTGATACGAATAGACTGAGCTAGAAGCCTATGCTGCTCATGAAGTCACCTGTCCAGTGCACACAGCCCCACTCCCAGGTCCCATCTTCTCCACGCCTGTTTCCAGGGCCAGGCACTTCACCTGACGAAATATGGGAACGACTGGAAAGAATCCAGGAAACAAGTAGAATGATTAAAAGGCCAGAAAACAGTGCCAACAGGGAAGAGAGGGAAGAAGATGGGATTATTTCATCTAAAGAAATGAAGACTGGGGAACTCATGAAAGCAGTTTTTGGATATGTAAAGTCTGTGACTTGGAGGAAAGGAAGAATCTACCTTCTAATGTCCATAATGTACAGAAGAGTGTAGGAAGTGATGAGTTTACTGCACAGCTGGGAAGATGCAGTTCAGACATGAGATAAAGCCTCTTAACGGTGAAGGGACAGGAGAACAGCTACAGCGTGCATCAGGAAGCTGTAAACTTTCCAGCATCCAGGAACACTTTGGGCAAGCACCCTGCAGAAATGAGAGGTAGTACTGATCCTGCTTTTTGCTGAGAGCTTTTTGAGGTCCCTCCAGCTCCACGACTACACAGAAACGATCTTTCCTGACCTCTGGTGAGCCACGCCACTCTGGACTGTAATACTGGCAGAAATCAGAGAGTCAACTGGAACACTGCTAACAACAGTTCCAGCACATGCTGGAAAGACTAAACTTTCTTTTAGTCTTATTAGGAGAATATTATATAGAACAAGGATATAATTTAAAACTAAGGAAAGGAAATAGTGCCTTTACTGGCAAAGGTGGCACTCGCCTGCATGGTCAGCACGCTACTTTTTACAGTGAGTTGTCATCTAAATCCATCCTAGATACCATATGCTGGAGTTTCTTGTTTTTCTTTGATTTTCATTCACAACAGCTTATCTCCTGCGAGAACCTGGTAATCATGGAGTGACACACAGTAGCTGGAAACGCAGAGCATGACTTGTCCATCCCTGAGACAGAAAGGCTGTGTTTGCCCCAGAGATACCCACCCCCTCCCTGTGAACGTGGACAATTAAGAGAGACCGGACACCTACGGCTAAAGTAGAGGGAAACTTTCAAAAGTATCCTCTGCCAAGAGATTAACCAGCCTTCTATGAATATTTTCTAGGCATAATGAAAATACACATGTATTACTTTTAAAAAGTTGCCGCACCACAGAGCTATACATGTAAATAAAATGCCACTTGACATAGGGACAGAGTACAAAGGTACCCATGAACCCACATAAAGTGCAAGGGGTGATCTGCCACTGTTAGAGAAGGAACAAGAGACTCGGTTTTAGAATGACGTTTCACTGGCACGCAAGTCATTTGGGACCTTTGTGGATCTTGGCCTTAAAATATTAAGCCATCCTTTCACTTTTGGTAGGATACATACACTAGGAGCAGAACACGRCTAAGACTCAACACCAGCACTAGGCCCAGGAGATACCACTCAGCTCAGAGAACTGCCTTCTCTCTGCATACCTGCCCAGCATGTGCAAGAGTGTCTCAGGCATTCCCACCACAAACTTTTGCAGCAGCACAAGGTTACTGGTTTGGTTTTGATCCAAAGGTGTTTACATTTTTCCCACGCAGTCCACTTTGATGTCTTTTAATATACCCTGAGCTTGTACTTGCCAAGAGAATAAATACAACCTTGTTTTCATTCATATTTTAGTTGTGAAGCATTTAGCTCAGAATCATTTGCATAATGATTTAGCAAGAGGTAAATGTAGGTAATAAGAAAAACACTGAACATGTTAAATGTGCATATTATTGTCTTGCACAAAGCCATTTACTTTAGTAAACTTCTGTGTTATGTTGAAAGAAGTAGAGCTGAATCACAACCTCTTACAGCGCTATCTTCCACACRCTCATCACTTATATCCCCTAAGCACTTCATTTTCCTACAGTATGAGCTCAAAGAAAATTACAAATGACTGAATTACTATTCTGCCACCGACTGGTGTGCATCAAGTGTACTGGTGTACATCCACTGCTGTGCATCAAGTTTACTGACCATCTCCCCCTGTATGTTACACCACCACCTCTCATCACATCAGCAACCTGTTACACACTCTACAGACTCTAGACTACCCAGGACGTAGGAAAAAATTTATTTAGATAGTGCCACAAAACACAGCTACCCATGGCACTTTGGGTCACTAGAGTTTTTTAAAAAAACCACGTCATCTCAAGTGTATCACCAACACAATAACACGTAGCCAGCGTTCCTACGGGCAGGTCTAGTCCACTGGGTTCATTAATTCTATTTGGCCATTTAGAAATGGTTCCATCTACAGCGCGCGTGGCCTTAGCTTTAAGCCTTTTTTTTTTAAAGAACAAATGCCTTGTATTTGAAAAATGAAAAATAAGTAACATAACGAAGCTGTGTTAATATTAGAAGGAGTTGTGCATCAGCGGTTCATATTGAATGGATATCGGCATTATGTTCGCTGGTGCTAGGATACCATGGTGATGGGCCCTGAAGAATTACCAAAAATAGATTAAATGCATGTGGCAAGTGATAATAAGAACAAAATGTTTTCCATACAGTAAAAATGCTGCAGGAAAGCAGAATAACACGTTCTATAAAACAGCTCAACAGATCAACAACTTCCAGGCAGAATACTCGGGGATCTGAATGCGTAGTCAGAGCTGAACTCCTAAGCCCAAAATTGCCAAGAAACCAGATTTGGCAATAGTGTCTGCACCTAAAGAAATTCAGACCTAGGAGACTGGCACAGGATCTGCTGTTGCTAGCAAAAATGTATGAAAGGAGCTGAGAGGTTTGGGTTTAAAGTAAGAGACATTAATCACTGGGTAACACCTACCACAGTAACTGCGTCTTTCCAAGCTGCTGGAGTCTCATCCCTTCTTGTATTGAGTCAATCAAAATATTAAAAATGTCATTCTTTGAAGCTGTGCTGAGCCAGGCTGCTTGTTCGCTGCTGTATAAAACAAATCACTCAAAAGAGTTTCACYGAAGCTGCCCACTGATTCAGCAGGGTGCTCGTACACAGAATTAAAGACACRTGCAAGCGCCAGCAGCTCTCGTGCGGGAATGACAGGAGACGGCACACCCCACTTTCTCATTAACAACCACTATGCTGCATTACCACAAAGTGCGTGACATCAAAGGGACATGAAACGTCTGAAAYGGCACCGCTACTTGCTCACAACTGTCAGCAGCACTTTGCTCAAACCATCCCTTATAGAGAGACATGCACAGCAAAACCATTTGTTTATAAAAACAACAGCTACCTAAAGCCACATTGAAAATTCATTAACTGGGATGATTTACCACTACCGAGGCAACTCRCTGTATGTAGACACGTACATAAATATTTAGGTTGGTGCTCCAGATGTTAAGCCACCATCAACCSAAAGCGACTAGAGTTTCTGAAGCAAAATTTCTTAGGCTTCACAGCTTGCGAGAGCTCCCACTGGAGGGTGGGTCACCAGAAACAGGTACCAGAAAGCCACCGGGAAGGGATATCCCATCGCATAGCAACATGCCAGAGGCATTCAGAGGAAAGCATGCAGAGCTGCCTGACAAACGCTGGAGGAAAAGATGCTGAATGCAGCCATTTGGGGAGGACATGTGCCCCAGATTTCCATGGCTTTGGAACACTGGTGTTACTTGGGTCAATACAAAACACTCAGTGCCTATCAGCCAGAGCAGCTCTTTTGAGGAAGACAACAGCAGCAGAGTCCTCCCAAGGCTGGGAAGATTTTTTTAATGTGCAGGAGCAACAGAGATACTGAATTGCAAAGCCTGTTACTAGGTGACACACCAAGTCCTGACAAACTGTACTGGGCGGTGTTTTGATATGTTGGTCTATGCAGCAAACTCTGCGCCAAAAATCCACCTTCCACCATCTCCATCCTCTGCTTCCTTGGATGGCTGAGAAACAGGGCCTCCAGAGCACATAYGCAGAGAGAAATCTTCTGAAGACCAACAGGTTAAGGACTCAGAACCTCCTGGCCCTGTTAGTATTTTCTGTAGGAAATGGAGAAAAAACCTGAAAACTGCGAAGGTGTTTTCTCCAAAATTATTTCCACCTCCTGCTAGCGAACAGGACAATAGACTGAAGGACGTGCAGCAAAAACAAAACCCGGAAACTTGCCCAAAAGCCAGGGAAATAATTTGGGAAATTAATTTGCCCCAGTAAAAAGCTGGTTCACAGCACTTCATATATCTTTTTGGAGCATGGAAACACTCAGAGAACAAGCATCTCCATTCTCCATGCAAGACAGTCCTTTGCTTAAGCACTTCAGCTCTCAGCCAGAAGAAACAGGTTTTATTTGCTTTTTAAGCAGTTTAAAACCAAAAACTCATTGGGATAATGGGGCAAAGCTTCTGCATGGTTTATGGATCCCACTTGGTCCTGAAGACACAGTGTCTTTCTCACTAGCCCTCACATCTCAGTGCAACCAGGTAAAAGGAAGAATATCAGCATGAGATCTCAGACCCTGTGGCCACCAGAGAGCTGCTGGGCTTGCTCTAGCTTCAGTAATGCTCAGAGGACCCCTACAATGGCAAAGGCCCACTGCGACACCGGACAGTCTCACTGGGGAATAAGTCCGGTCCAGATACCTGTGAACTTGGGCCACGCTACAGAAATTCTCAGGTGACTTCTTAAACCAACTTTACAGTCCCTTACTGGCATAGGAATAGTGGAATGAATGCAGGATCTATAGCAACAAGACAACTATAGCAGAAATAGATATGCTGTATTAAAGGTAAGAAATGATCAAAGGGGAAGATTTGAGTTTACTGTTCACCTCCATCTTAGCTATAAGAAAAAGCACAGTATAAAGTACAAAATATTGTCAATTATTACAATACTTCACATTTTAACCTGAAAGTGTGCTGACAAAACAAACCAAATCCCTGGTGCTTGCTGAACTTTCCCTCAAAGAGGAAGGCAGGAGCTTGCCACTGTGCCTCAGGTCATGCCCACCAGCCCTSCATCATGCCCCTGGCAAGGGCTGGCAGACAGCTGTCCTACACAGAGCAAAACCCTCCACACCTTGTCTTTGACAAGCTACGTGTTCACTGAAAGCTTCCACAAATACTGAAATACATCACAATACCAGCCAACAAGACAGGACTGTACCCAGGTCAGGGCTCCTAGCTGTATCACTTGCCATTCAGGACCTCTTTTCTCTCCTCGCCCCTGCTGACCCAGCGGAGCCACGCTCAGCTCAGGCAGAGATGCTGTAGCAGGGCACGTTACTGCAGTACTTTTCGCTGGTGTAAGAGGAGGACTTTGTATCATGGCTGATTACTACCCACGTATAAGCCTTCTTTTGTGCCTGTGAGTTACCATTGTGTGCTGCCGTGCTAATGGTCTGTTCACAGGATCAGTGTTTTTGGAGCACTGCAAGTACAGTGTCAAGTGCAAGTGCCCAACACATCGTAAGAATCATCCTCAGAACAGCTTACGGGGTCGTGCCTGGCAGCTGTGACTTCAGATGACCAGAAGGCATGGAAAAATGTCAGACAGACGGTAACCGCGGCGCAGAGCTACAGAAACGCACAGACAGCTTTAAGATAAGATCCGAAGGGGATGTCTGACTTCTGCTTTGAAATTCCCCAGCGCTTGGGCCTAATATGCTCAAGATAGTGTTTGACAAAGCAAAGACCTGTTACTTTTGTTATCACAAAATACACTGCTCTGAGATGATAGGAGTCAGTTTCACTTTCTTCAGGAGCATAAAAGATTTCACATGCAAATTCTGGTATTTGACATTAAAATTAAATTTGGAGACAGTGACACGAGGAAAAGATTTTCTGAAATTAGCATGAATAATACTCCCAACCGCATGCTACTTAGAAAATTAGCAAACCCAAAATTTCAGGCTAGGTAGAAGAGTGGTTTGCAGTATAGAATTTAGATCACTCGTTATTGTTATTATTCAGCCAGACCTGATCTGCTCACTTTCAATATCTGAGGTCTCCTGAGAGCTCTCTAGGACTCTCCCTCGACTAGTCTATCTTTACATGAATTTGAGAGGCTTCAAGGTGTCGATGAATTGTTTCCTTATTAGAAGTGAAGACCTCTGCTGACAGGACTTGGTTCTGAGGAAGTAACTAGGGAAAAGGAGCTGTCAAGCAAAGGGTTTGCAAGGGAAATTCCACTACCTACTTCCCAGCAGCAGCCTCTCTTTGTTGTCCAGAGCAACTTAACCAAGACCTAAAATTTCAGGTGGTTTCTATTCCTTCTAGCACACCAGATCCCTCAACATTTAGGGATCCAAAAGTGAGGAGCCTTCTCAGGCAGAGCTACTGTATGTACAAGCAGGAGACAAACGTTATCCTTTGGGCATTACTGTGAATTTTATGTTGGTCCTGATCCTTCTCCAGCTGAAACGAGCATGTACTTTGCACCCAGGTAAGCGGGAGCAGGCTCACGCCGTAAGCCGGGATGGTAAGCGTTACTCCGGAGGACTGCACCGCCGCCGGATTAACGAGGCTGCCGGGATTAAGCAGGGAGCTGCCGCCCCCCCCCGCCCCGCCGGCCGCGGTCCGGCCCCGCATCCCGCATCCCGCATCCCGCCCCGGGGCGGCGGGCCGGGCGGCGCGGAGCCGAGAGAGGGCGCTGGCGCCTCAGCCGGCGGCGGAGCGCGGGGCTCCCCCGGGCGGGCAGCGGAGCGGCTCTGCCTGCCCCGGGCCCCGCGCTACCGGCTCACCCAGCCACCCGGGGAGAAAGCACCCACGGCAACTGCGGGGGGCTAAGGAGCGGGCACGCGCTTGGAAGCATCTTGCCTGCTCCCGCTCTGAAAGATGCCCGAGGTCAGGTGTGATCACAGCTCCTGGGTTTTAGGTGGAGAGCGAGATCCTTGTGGAAATAGCTAGTGATGGGAAAGTGGAAGTCAGAGAAGTAGCTTTGCTTTTTTAAAAAATAACTACATACACAAACGTCTTTCAGGGCTTTGAAGGGCTAAATTCTCATAGGAAACTGCACATATTGTAAAAAAATTAAGTAAACATCCAAGATGTATAGGAAAAGGCAACAAAAAAGCAATTTTCAAAGCACAGTAGTTCGCCATTTGTTTACATCTAGTCTGGAGACACTGAAAACAGCTTCAGAAAAAATTCTTCTTTTGCCTGATGTGCTCTCCTGAAACTGGAAAGCTGTCAGCCAGCCCTGCCTGCCTAAAGCCTCGCCCTTCAGCCAAGTGGATTCAGARAAGGCAGCTCCACTGGCAGTGCACCCCACCTCCTGCCACCACAGGTCAGGGACATCAGGTCCAAAACAGTGCTCCTATTGACATGAAATCCATACGGAGACAAGGAAGACTCCGCAAAAGTAGAGATTTCTAAGCCACCTTGCAGAGTTTATGGAAGATTCACCTTTTCTATTGGGTTGGTCTCTTCAGTTTCACATGAAGCAAATTCAACTAGTTTTTACTTCATATAGTCCTGAAAAGCATTCCTCCTCTCTTGCCCAAACAATTACCCTAGAGTTTCCTTGAGTATAGCTAAAAACCTGATTTTATAAAGTCCTGCAAGCTAAAGAGAAGTCTGGTCCCCATACACTAACATTACTTCTTCTTAATATTTCATTTGAAAAGCATTGTTTATTCCGCTCTGTTGCCTATTTTGCAATTAGGGGTTCTCCTGAATGTAGGTCACAGAGGCAAGACTATATCTCATATTAGCAAATACTGCAGAGCTGAACCGAGGGCTGATTTCAGTAGCCTGTAATAGTTATTTCTAAATTTTTCCAACAAACATCTTTAGACCACAGCCTAAACAAAATGTTGTGATGGCTTCCGAGTAATTTTGGCCTGAAATATATTGCTGATGTGGTGTCCAGAGCAGGGTCAGGTTTATAACTCAGTTTCAAAAATAGAGGTTAAGGCTTCTGTCCCCAAAACAGAAGCTGCAGGACCAAAAGCATTGAATGGTGTTGAATATCCCCCAAGGCGAGCCTAGGTGCCTGCAGTCTCACTCGTCTTCTGACTTTCCAGCCCAAGACATATTCCTAGGCTTATTCCAGATCAGGGGCAGAGCTAGAGTTTTGTTGAGGAGAATCAGGACCATTACCAAATTTTATACGTCCCACTGGAAAAAGAGGAGGACTGGTGTCAGTAGACTTTCCCTCAAATTTGGCCTGAAACACATTTCTACTTCATTATCTACATTAGCATGAGGGTTCCCAGAAACAGAGGCTGCAAGAGGCATGATCAGCTTGAGAGTTATCAGTAGATTCAAACATCCTGTGCTTAATTTTGGCCTCAGCAGTACTCCTCATCTACCAGGGTGAGACTCAGGTTCCCTGTAGTGTGTTACAGACAAGCTGCACTTCTGAAATTATTCCTAAGCTTCGCACGCCCTGAAGAGGTAACCTTGGAGAAACAACAGCCAACTCCACGTATCAGTGGCTTCTACTGAGTACAGATACTTTCCCGGCCTGTGGGCCTGCTGTGGTTAGATAGAAGTTGAAAGGATCATATGAAGCTGAAGATGGCCTTCAGCAGCCTAAAATACTTTCCACTTAATTTTGGCCTGAAATGGGCTCCTATCTGTTGTCAGTCTCCCAGATTCACACCTCCTGAATACATGCAGCAGAACCATGATTATTACTCCAAGACCTCAGAAGCAAGCTAAATTTTCCAGGAAAGACGGGCTCCTAATCCACAGCCTACACAAGGGTTAAGTTGAGCAGAAAAGTACAGAACTCAAATTATGAAATAATTTTGCCAGTCTAGAAGATTGGCTTATGGCCATCACTTGCAAATTCAAAGGACTTCTTAACCATGGTCTGAAGCAAGTTCCCAGGGTGCTATTCAGAGGTGTAGGACTAGGGGTCTCCAGAAGAGAAGCTGCACAGCCAGGATTACTACACCRTATTGGAAAATCTGGGAGAGTTAAATTGATATGGGCACACGGAGACTCTGCAGTCTTTCTCTTAACTTTGGAGAGAAGGGCCTTTTGCTCTGTTGTCCAGACTGAAAGGCTAAGTAGGGTCAGAAGGCAGAGTCAGGACTACAAGTAGGTTTTTACACTTTCTGTAGGGAGAGTGGAGGGCTGCCCCTCTGGATGTAATTAAACACCCTCCCTGTTCCTAGTTGGCCTAACCCGGAGCCAGTGCTTCATGCTGGCTCAGCCATCTCTAGGCTGGAGGGTGCAGAAGCAGGAGGGTTTCACTGTAGGCTCCTGGGAAGATCTCAGGGCTTGGTGACAATTGACAGGAATAAACATCTATTGCTGCTTCTTAGCCTTGGGGCAGGGGGACCTTGTGACAGCAAGACCACAGGGCAGAATTAAGACCATTTCCACAACAGTGGGCCTTGCCATTGTCTTACKCCATTGTCACTCATTATCCCAGCTATGGAGGACCCAAAGATGAAGCAGTGCTTTCAAGGCCAGGTTGCCCCCAATATTACAGCCAACTTTTACTCCAACCTTAACCACAGACCATACCCAGCCAGACTATACAAAACTCAGTCAATCTCTGCTGGTAGCAGAGTTTATTATAGCAGTGCAGGCTCAGCAAGATAACTGCAGAGGAAGGGAGGATGTAAAGAGGTTTGATCTGGAGAGTAGAAAAGTACCAGTGAGGGGGAAAAAGCCAGGGAGGCAATGAGCTCAGTATTTCCCAGGCATTATCAGCAGGCCTAGACACCACCAGTAGAAATGAAAAGGAAAGTAAGATTTGGTCAAGGACATGTGTGAAGGGGAAGCCTGATGGATAAGAGGACTGAAAGGAACAGAAAAAGCAGGAGCAGGTTGATTTAAAAAAAAAAGATGTCCCTGCCCGTGGTGGTGGGGGGGGGGGGGGGGGGGGGGCAAGAGGAAGGGCAAGAACCAGGACTGTATCTGTCACTCGTCTCTCCCCGCCCACTCTGAGAAGCTTCAAAAGAGATCTGGAAAGAGAGAGGAAAAAAACGACTGTCAGATATTACTGTTCCAGCCACTGAGTCATGGCAGGAAACTACTGATACTGTAAACTAGTACTGTAAGGCTGAGACTATTTTGAGTTTTACCAAGGCTCACTGCAAAAAGAACAAATATTCAGTGGTGAGGATTTGTCCCTTTCGTGGTTCTTGGTGTTACCGTAGAACTGTTTCACCAAGCACGTTCGAAAAAACATTGCCTTTATTTTAACACTTCAGATGAGTGCAGATGGTTCTTCTCTCCTCTCTTCCTGCATCTTTGTTTTTATTGCAACAGATGCTTATTAAGAGAAGGACGTGGAGAAAGAGTAGAAAAAGCCTCCAGTCTTCAGGGTGCTACTGGATGTTTGGGCTACTCCAACTCCTATAATTGCTGTGCCACAGAAAAATCATTTTATTACGATCATCTTATCCTTCCATCAAATTAGTCACTGACAGTTGTCACCACCTATGTGGCCTTTTCAGACACAGTCACCATCAGTCTCGTCAGTGCAGTACATGTGCAATGGGTGGAATTACTTCCACCAGGATGGCACAGCCATCCTAATTCCCACAGCAACACAGCAAAGAAAAAAAGCAGGAATTTGCTGTTGTGGGGAAGGCTCAGCAGCCTCCTCCCAGCACCCTAGGAGAGCACCCTTACACTCCCTGCACTGCCCAGACCCAGCAGCCCAGACAGAAAGGCTCAGCCATGTTTTGGGGTTTTTTTATTCCCCACTAAGAGCTGACCAGTTAGACCACCACAGGATTCCCAGCTGCCAACCCAGAGGCACATGCTGGCCATCCAGGCAAATTACATTTTTCAATTGACAAGCCCTTTTGGAAAGGTAAGATGCCACCTTGCCCCAAAGTGCTGAAGAAAGGGAAACAGCAGACACTGGGGATTCAGAGATAATGGGGGAAGGAGCAATACAGCATCGGACATGGATTCTTGGGGAACTGTTAGCTGTGTCCAACTATTTGTTAATTAAAGTTTTTAATGACCCACTTCAGTTTTGCTCCTGTTGCCTAGGCATACCCACTATGGCTTTGCAGCCACCCATCACAGTGGACACTGCCAGGAGGCTCTTGTCCCACTTCAGGGGTTAAGGCGCAATGGGATGATCGCACGCATCTGCTACAGTAACCCACTATGCAACCCACTAAGCAACTTTCCAACTTGGTCATCTTAAGCTAATTGTTTCCATAAGTCCCGAGGGTCTGTATCCAGCTCATCTGAGTCACAGCACCCAGCCTGAACCAGCCTCGGTTRAGTACAGTTCAGCAGAAGGACACGTTCTCAAGAACAGCCCAGTGCTAGTAATGCCTGCCAAATCAAGGAAGTCAGTCATACCAGGGAAAGACACTGGTGACCCTGGCAACCTGTCCCCTTCTTCCTCCACCAAGAAAACAAAGTGAAACAGAACTTGCCACATCAGGCTGGAGGCATTTAATCCAGTGATGCATGGAACAAGGGGATGCAGGAAAGTTGTAGGGCAACATCCAGCACAATCCTATAATAAACTGGGAAGTCATGGCTGGAGGCAATACACCTCATGGCAAGCTATGGGCAAGCACAAACACAGGCACTTGCTGTTGACAGAAGCACTGAAGAGCCTCAAGTGTGGAATCCCTCCACCTTTTCCTGACAGTAGCTTTAAAGGTTGCTTAATAGCTTTGCTGTTTTAACAAATAAAATAATTTGTGACATTACAGAAACTAGCCAGATGCTATATGCAGGGCATCACCATAACATATAGCATGGCTGAACTTCAAAACATTCCCATCAGAGATCACTGGCCAAAAAAAAAAAAAAAAATCTATTCCCTTCTCATCTGGGCTTCCAGGTACTGATGAATTTGATGACATGATGATGATTTCCAGCAGGGGAGCAATATTTGTCTCAGTTTCCACACCAAAAGCAGCCATGGAAAAGGGCAAAGAATATAATGACTCAGTATCACAGGGCGGAGACTAATTAGCAGCAGATCAGGAGCAAGCAGTGGTCTCTGGAAGAAGGTGCTTTCACGATCAGAGCACAATCTTACTCATTGCCTGTCTTGATCAACTGCAGAGGTTTCCATGAAACAAATGCTAAGGCTGCCTCACTGTCACAAACTGAAAAAAAACTTCGGTGGTTTTTTTTGTTTGTTTTAAAAGAAGTGCCTCTGTTTGGGACCTTCCCTATTCTTTTCTTCCAGCATGCAGCTTATCCTGGCAGGGAGGAAGCCCCCCRTAGTAACCAAAACCTCACTGTACAGCAGGAGTGCTTATCAGTCAATGCCTCCATCAGCTTTCTCAGTTCAGTGAGGACAGATAAAAATATTAAGAATATGAAGACAGCACCATCCTTTCGCTCAATGCAAATGGGCTACAGGGTCATTTCAGCAATTGCTTCTTTCAAGACATGCTAGTCCCCTCAGTGATTTCAGGCAACCAGTGAACTGATAGCATCTACCTTCTCACTGGGTCAAAAACGCTACAAAAACATTTTATCTAATTAGTTATCACATTACCTCAYCAGCAAGGTGAATTTTATTCCTGCTGTAACAAACCTGTCATCGCTCTGGGTTTATCAGAAAAGTACACTGACTACACTGAGAAATAATTCTTGTCTTATAAATGATGTAGCTGATTTTTCTAGGAATATATTGGGGAACGCTGGCAAAACTAAGATTTGAATCTGAGTCTCCTAGTGCTCCTGCCTATTCTTATTGGGACTCACTGGATTGCCTCCTAGTAAATTTTTTTTCCTTCTGAAAAATCTATTGCTTACTTAAGGAAGCTTAAATGCTCAAAAGCCCAAGAATTGATTTGTTTATTTTTAACTAAAATAGCAAGTGCATTTTTCAGGAGCTGATGTATGCCCATTCATACTGAGAGAGGCTTCGGCAATTAGCATTTATCTTTAGTTTTGCAGGGCTGATGGAAGGCACCGACTTTATGAATTTTAAAGTCTCCATTCCTCAGGATAAAAGCAAAGGTGAGCAGCGAAGCAGGGCTCCTCCTGCCATACTCTGCTCTCAGCTCAGCATCCCATAAATCCTCCTCTCCTAGGCAACGAGCTGGTTGACTCTCTGTTTCCTACATTTCTTTGTTATTTTATTTCATTCTTAAGTGCATAACTGGTAATTCCATCCACCACGTTTTCTACTTTTGCAGCTTATGATTTTTTGAAGCAGCCAAATGGATTTGGGAACTTAAATCTCCCTGTAGCAGTGGTTGGGCAGGCTTTTGCCAAAATCAGCTAGGCTAGGAAAGGCATGGAAACCACTCACTCTGACACAGCGCAGCCTGGGTGACCCCCGTGAGTGCTCAGACAAGCTGAGAAGGTGTGCAGCAATCTGTGGCAGGATGGAAATAGTGGTGAGTAGGGACAGATCCCTTAATTTGCCTTGAAAATACTATCCACGGTCAGTTAAACTTGTTTCCTGGGCAGCCTGGCCATTCATGGGAGCAGGCCCTCAATTTTATACCCCTCTGCAGCCTGGAAGGACACGTCAGCAACAGCACCTGTGAGCAGTGGCACAAGCGGGAGGCAATGGTCCCGTACRTAGGACCTGCCCCACCGAGGCAGCCCCTGTGCCCCTCCTCAGAGTGCACGACTGGCAAGAAGCACCCAAGAGCTGCCCACGCTGCGTCGTCAGATCTGTGTCCTTCAGACAGGCCTGCCAGAATTTCACACCATGTCCAATGCTGTGCAATAACCAGACGAATGTTGTCCCCACTGGCGGCCTCAGCCTCTTGTCTGGGGCATGAAATCTGCCACCTAACTCCCAAACATCATCTCAGCTAAAGAAGGATGCATCCCCACAATCTCAAAGCTCATTCTACTCTTGGGACAGCTGCAGAAATTACTGTGGAGAGAACCAGTACAGTACTGAGAAACTACCACAATAAATGTGAGAGACACTTTCTCTCTCTACAGTTCACCATCAGAAACAAGGAAAGATGTAAGAGATCAAATGGCTTTCTTGGGTCTCACAGCAACCTCCCACAGCCCACCGCTGCTAGCCAAGCTGCAGCCCACGCACCTCTGAACTACTCACTGATCTGCTGCATGATAGCTCTATGAGCCTCAAACCAATGGATACGGTTGACTTACATATATAAATTTCAATTATGTATAAAAAGCCAAATTCATTACACCTTAAAGCATGGCAGTTTTAACTTAAAAGTTTTCACTACTTCTGCTTTCACTATCTTCTGCTGGCAAGACCACTGTATTTTCTTATACATGTGAGGAAATCTTCCCAAATAGTATCAGGGGGAAAAGTACATACATCTCTCTCTGTAGGCTGCCCAAATCACCAAGCTTGCACTGACTGATGCAGTAGCTAGGGAGTAGCTAAGAGGATTGAGCCTGTGCCTGCTCAGTGGGAGGCACAAGGATCTCCTTGCAAGGTGTCAGCATATGGCTGGGTGCTGAAGGTATCTCCGTTGTGACACCCATGGGAAACAGCTGGCAGAAACCTAGGATGAGGGTCAGTTGCGTGCATAATTTGTCCAACACAATTTAGCCACCTCTGGGCATCTGCAATGCCTGCATAGGGCTGAGACTGTGGCACAGGACATTTGGGAAACCACTGCTCCTCTGCAGCAATAGCTGGAGTTCAGGCACCACATGCATGGGCACCCCAAATGGCACTAGTCCTCTACAGTTATGCACCTGAATTGTTCCTCTGCAAACTGAACTAAAAGCAACTGGAAAAGCCAGTAACCACAAGAAATCAAGTTCTAGCTCTCCTGTCTGCACTGTTACAGTTAGAGTTTAGGGTCTGACATGTGAATACCATGATCTGATAACAATTACCAGGAAAATACCAACCTAAAGGGCAGTGACACACCCTATTCACAAATGTCATGGTCATATGAGATACTAGTCAAACACATCAGCAGACTAAAAATAAACCACAATAGGATATGTTGATAAATATTTATTTCAAAACAGTATAGCCTTTTACATGACTAATGTTAATGTGATTTCAGACCGAGAAGAAAACAACCAATGTTGATTGCATGCTAACTGTGTTTGGAGGAGTGAAACAGGTAACTACCACCAACCCTGGCATTTTATTCTCCTATTAGAAAATGTTACTAGGTATATCAAACAGTCAATGCCTTTATTGTTTTTAATACACCAGTGAGTACTAGCGCAGGACACAACTGTAAGGCCCACAGGTATCATCTTGGAAGAGGAGCAGCCATTTGCAAGCAACAGGGCTCATCCTTTCAGGACTGCATGGGCTGGTTTCATGCACCAGCCAACAGAGCTTGTATCGTAGAGAGGTTAGAAAATGTCTGCCCGGACCTTTAAAAGGATTTTATTCCCAGTTAGATCACCATCAAACCATTTTCACAATAGCATCTGCCACTGAACTGTTGCTAATTAGTCAGTCCCGCCTTCAGCGAGGGAGGAAGACGTGACAGGAAAGATGGAATTCTATTAAAAAATAGCCCAAAAAGCCCCAATAAGGATTGCAGCACTTTGTGGCCTACACCATGCTTGTCACAGGGCAGGGAGAGGGAATCTGCATATCACAGCGTGTTGCAATCACTGCGGAAACGTCTTTCTCATCTTGCTTCCTCTCCACCCTTGTTCGGAGAGTTAAGGTAAGATGGCAAAGCAGCTGCAGCTTTTAGGACATCCCATCCAGGGACCCAGGACAGCAGTGGCAATGCTCCTTCAGTGTGCTCTATAGCCTCAGTTGCTCTTTGGTTGCTTTAATGTTTTCTAAGTATCACTTCTTAACTGTTGTGAGTAGCATAAAGAAAACTCATGGAAGATTTTGAACAGTTTGGATAGTATTGTAACAGGGGTCACACAACAGACAATGCAGTCAAGGATCTACTGAAGCAAATGGTTCTGCATTGGGGGAGAGAGAGAAGAACTGGGAGAAATGACTTGTCTTGGGGAGAGGGATTCACAGCTCTACAAAAGTCTATGGAACGACTATTCTAACAGTTAAATAAAGTAAGTTTTCCATTCTGCACATCACAACCTCCAAGTGGGAAAGCAGGGCTCTTCCAGGGATGAGTTTAACAGGCTGAAAGGTCCATAGGGAGAAACACAGGAGCCCCAGGAGTGTTGGAGTCTGCATTTGGCTCTTTGATCTCACAGAGAAGTCTGGACAGATAGAGCCTGATTACCTAAGCACATGAGCAGCTTTGTTGGAATTGTTTGTCCATCATTCTCCCAAGAATATGGAGAGGGAAAGGGAGATTGCATGGTTGGGTATTTCCGCAGTTCCTCAGTGAGAACAGAAGCATATGGTCCAGGAGGCTTGGAGAGAGTTCTTTGAAAAGAGAAAGCAGTGTGTTTCAAATGAAACACCCACCACCTTCTCTAGGATGATGTACTGGCAATGCCAGAGTGCAAYGGGCTGCTCTGCTGGTTCCCTGAAGACAGGAAAGCCTGGCTGTAAATGGCAGATGCTCCATCTCCTCTCTTCTACCTCTTTCCAAACAGAGCAGGCCCCACAGCGCTGAAGGGGACTGCTGCTTGTAGCAATAACCCACACCCTATGGTAGCCTCATCTATCTGAAGATCCATGGAGTATTACTTAGGCTACATGCCCGCTACAGCATCTGCCCACTCCTTATACTACAAGGGCATCCTAGAAACACTGAGCATACTGGTCCAAAAGTGATTTTCATTCTGTCTCAGATTGCAATGATGCCAGCACCATGTCCACCCTCCTAAATGCATTCAGCTCAGCAGTTTACCAAACACACTTGGAATCTGAAGGACCAACAGGGAAATGGGTTATCAATGCAGACAGCCTGATTTTAGCAGTCAAAGATAAAAGGAGGGTTATAGAAAGAAACTGAAACATTTCAACACACATGCTTATTCTAGTGTTTTGTCATGTATCTGCCTAAGTTGCATTAATCTGCAAATTTTCTTTACAATTGGCCACTTTCATGAAACCAAACTTGTTTCTGATGAAAAATAACGTCTACAGCCTAACACCATGTGCATCATTCATGCAGAATGGGAAAGCATTCAGTGCAGTGGGAAAGGGTCCCCTTACAAATGCTGCAGAACCCATAAACAGATAAAAGTTACATTCAGTTCCTAAGTATTACAGGCCTGTCAGTCTGACCTCGGTGCCCGGGAAGGTTATGGAGCAGATCATCTTGAGTGCCATCACACAGCACGTACAGGACAACCAGGGGATCAGGCCCAGTCAGCATGGGTTTATGAAAGGCAAGTCCTGCTTGASTAACCTGATCTCCTTCTATGACAAGGTGACCCACTTAGTGGATGAGGGAAAGGCTGTGGATGTTGTCTACCTAGACTTTAGTAAAGCCTTCGACACCRTTTCCCACAGCATTCTCCTGGAGAAGCTGGCTGCTCATGGCTTGGACGGCCGTACTCTTTGCTGGGTAAAATCTGGCTGGATGGCCAGGCCCAGAGAGTTGTGGTGAATGGAGTGAAATCCAGTTGGTGGCTGGTCACAAGTGGTGTTCCCCAGGGCTCAGTGTTGGGGCCAGTTCTGTTTAATATCTTTATCAATGATCTCGATGAGGGGATCGAGTGCACCCTCAGTAAGTTTGCAGACAACACCAAGTTGGGCRKGAGYGTTGATCTGCTTGAGGGTAGGAAGAGTCTACAGAGGGAYCTGGACAGGCTGGATCGATGGGCCGAGGCCAACTGTATGAGTTTCAACAAGGCCAAGTGCCGGGTCCTGCACTTGGGTCACAACAACCCCATGCAACACCACAGGCTTGGGGAAGAGTGGCTGGAAAGCTGCCTGTCAGAAAAGGACCTGGGGGTGTTGGTCGACAGCCGGCTGAATATGAGCCAGCAGTGTGCCCAGGTGGCCAAGAAGGCCAATAGCATCCTGGCTTGTATCAGAAACAGTGTGGCCAGCAGGAGTAGGGAAGTGATTGTACTCGGCCCTGGTGAGGCCACACGTCGAATATTGTGTTCAGTTTTGGCCCCCTCGCTACAAGAAGGACATTGAGGTGCCGGAGCGTGTCCAAAGAAGGGCAACGAAGCTGGTGAAGGGTCTAGAGCACAAGTCTGATGAGGAACGGCTGAGGGAACTGGGGTTGTTAAGGCTGGAGAAAAGGAGGCTGAGGGGAGACCTTACTGCTCTCTACAACTACCTGAAAGGAGGTTGTAGCAAGGTGGGTGTCAGTCTCTTCTCCCAAGTAACAAGTGATAGGACAAGAGGAAATGTTCTCAAGTTGCGCCAGGGGAGGTTTAGATTGGATATTAGGAAAAATTCCTTCACTGAAAGGGTTGTCAAGCATTGGAACAGGCTGCCCAGGGAAGTGGTTGAGTCACCACCCCTGGAGGTATTTAAAAGACGTGTAGATGTGGTGCTTAGGGACATGGTTTAGTGGTGGACTTGGCAGTGCTAGGTTAATGGTTGGACTCGATGATCTTAAAGGTCTTTTCCAACCTAAACAACTCTATGATTCTATGATAAAGAAATACACATAAAAAGGAGACCTCCCAACAAGATGGCAGAAAGCTCAAACTAAAGGAAGAGGGAAAGGACAGCCATGGATACTCAGGCACATATTGCTTGAGAGCTCTTCCAAGAAGGTATCATTTCAAACATACCCCCAATACCAGGAATTTGCCAGGTCCACAAATAAATTTCTCGCTCTTGGACAAAGCCATCCACTTTGGAGAGATTGTCTGGTGGGCAGCTGGCAACATGAGCACCAGGACAGTATGATATCCCCTTGTGTCCTCCTTATTAGGAAGTGCTCTCCTTACGGAGAGTGCATGACAAAAACATGCCTGTACAGCACAGTAATTTCAACCAAAACCAGCAGCAGAAAACCTTTCAGAAAAAGATGTTCTTTGCAACAGACTTTTTACTCTCTCAGTAATTATACAAGTTCAGAAATTAACATAGCATTGTGAAGTGTTACCTCAAGAAATACATGTACTTTGGCACTTGTGCTGTGTTTGTATAGAGCATTGCTGAAAGCTCATGGACTTTCTGAAATGTGCCAGCAATCCCACAGTGTAAATCTCTGCTTCAGTCTTGTTCCATTTCTCTGTATGGGAAACTAAACCAAAGACTTAGCACTCTACAGGACTGAGTATATGATAATCACCAAGTGGAAACTCGCCATGTTTGGGAATCCAAGACATCTCCCTTCCTTTCCAAGACATCCTTTGCTCGATCCTGGCCAGCCATAGGAAGACAGAAAAATATATAAGGTCTGATTTGTCAACCAGTCAATAAACCATGCAAAAAAGTCAACCTCCTTTTTCCCCTCATTTGTTTGCCATGAGCATCTTTTATAACCTTTCCCTCCCACACACACCAAATACTTGATAACCACGGGCTTCCTGTGCTATTGGATTTTTTGGTTTTTGTAATGGCCTCTAGTGTGAAAATGCTTCATAATATTTCAACACAAATGAATAGTTTTAGCCAGTCCCCTTCAGTGCATATGCTTCTTTTCCTCACGTCAATGACATTAATTTGAATAGAAGATGTAATAAAACAGGAAAAAGTATTTCCTAGTAAGGTGTTAAAAAGCTGATAGAAACATGCAATTACCATAGCATATTCATTTTTAATTACATTCTGTATGTGGTCATTTCAGACATGCTGGAAACAGAGGAATTATTCAATATATAACTTTGGCAAATATATTTACAAATATATTCCAGAGACACTGCCACAAATTTATAGTACAGAATCAAAGCCACCAGCTAAAAGGAAGGCAGTAGATACTAATCCTTGTGGTGGAAAAGCTATTTCAAAATGTGAACTCAACCACATCCTCTTTAGTATGAACTTACCAACATTCGATATAGTCTTCCTGAATCTGTAGAAAGCCTGAGACAACAGCTCAGAGAAGCATGTAAGTATACATTTCATATTAAAAGAAAGGCTCGCTCTGAAAACCAGCTATAATAATTTGAACATTAACACTGACAACTATATTCATGTTCAGCCCTGGAACAGATTTGTGCTCGCTCAGAGCTTTCAGACTCAGTGCAAAGGCTGGAGGAGGACCACCATCACTGTGGAACAGCAAAGAGCAGGAATTAATAATCCAAGCCCCTAGACTTGAGGTCTAGACTTCAAGACCTGCCCAAGAGCACAAGAGAAAAGGAAAGGGAAGACACACTAAAAACTTCTTTCAACTCTAGCATCTCACAACTGCAATCCAGCTCCAATACTTTCCAGGGTGGCAAATCCACCTAACCCCATCTACCACACCTGCCCATACAGCCTCATCACATCTCCAAAACACAAAGTCAGTTCTGTCCAGTGAACCTGCAGAACAATTAGCCTGTGGAAAAGACTGTATCTGAGCACAGCATAAAACTGAATTTACTTTCAAGTAGTCAACACAAGGAGCAAGAGCAAGCTGCTTCCAAGCTTTGTGCTTTCCATAGTAACAGCTTAATTTCTGAGCTTACCTGTAGCTGCCATACAGCTTGGAGTTCGCTGTGGATTCGTAGTTGTCCTCAGATTTCCATCACACAAGTAACAGGTAGGAGTGCTGTTCTCTTCTTTCTGGGGGTAAACAAAAGACAGAGGCAATTTGTAGGCATTTATTGAACACACATTTCAGTCATTTAATTAAAGACCAGGGGAAAGGAGCAGGAAAAGGGGAAACAAAGCCAGTTTTACATCAGCTTAATAATCTCCAAGCCCATCTGTCCACACCTTCACATACGTAAGAGCAGTATAAGGCTGCCATCCTGACAGTAAGTTGCGGCCAAAGTCAATAGAGGATCTGCACATCTACATGGGCAAATTCTCAAGGAAATGGGCTGCTTGTCCCAAATGTTTTGTTGCACTGATAAAACAGCTGACACTCAAGACTACAATGACATGGAAAACACCTGATCTAATTTGGATTCAGCCTTGGAAATAGGCCTTTATCATCAGCACAGCAGGACATAATAACACTTCCATAATTAATTGAGCAAAAAAGCATATTTCTGCTTTTCTTTTTTTAGTAGTTTCTTTATGATGGCACAAGAATTCCTGAAATGGGTGCTCTTAGCATTTACTATACATGGTTTGGCTTAAACTTAGGATTTTCATGTGCTAAAAGCGATGAGTCTTGTCCACTGAGGCTCCTGCTTGGCTGCTGCAGACTGCTGAGGAGCTAGTGATAGCAGAGTTTTGCAAGGCCCCGCACCATGCTCCGAGGCTGGAGCTCGCTGCTCAGTGTCTCTCCAGAGGCAGAATTACCATCTATTTTACTTATGTGCAAGTTTGGGAGTCCTTTCCCACCCCTCTGCAAGTGAACTTGCATTCAAAAACACAGTTTATGCAATTTTAGCTCTATTCAACCCAGTATCTCCTCAGCAAGGTCCCTGTAAAAAGAAATGTTGGTAAGGCCCTCAAACTCAGCCTCATCTCAGCAGCCCACCTGAGGTGGCCAGGAGGGGCCAGCACCTCCTCAGCAGGGCAGGCAGAGGAGGAGGATGGCCCAAAGCACATTAAGAGAATTGAACTTAGATTTTGTTGAGACTTTAAAGCAAACATTTCCAGAAAGGAGGGTAGGGGAGAGTCACAAATCTACATACGCTGCCTGGCCTCCAGCTGTGCCTGTGCAGCTGCACCCACGAGGCAAAGGCTGCCCAGCTGCATCTACACCATGCTCTGAGCCCTGACAACAGCCACAAACCGACCACCATCTCCTCAGCCCCTCAAAAGGGGAGTGCTATGACCGCAGCCCTTTTATACCAACAGCCCTGCCTGCTGGGAGGACCCAGCCAATCGTGTCACAGAGTGGGAGAGGCAGCGCCCTATGGCTGCAGGGCAGGAGGCCCAGAGCCCGCCCACCGCTGGGCTGCCTTTCCCTGGGCCACTGGAACCGGGCGTCTGCAAAGCCAGAAAATTCCCCCCAAAATAGAAATTAACTTCTCGGCAAGTGCCTGAGGGAATAAAACAGTCCATGCAGCTACTGGAAAAGGGGCACTCTGCCCAAACACACAGGAGATCCTGCTAGGAACATCTCCACTCCAACTGAACGCCGACAGGGGAAGAAAAATGTATGAAAAATGGGAGCTGCAAAAACCCGAAGGTCTGGTCCCAAGCTGGGTCTCTGGCGGGTGGGCCCCTCCTAGCTGCGGGAGCAGCGGGGAGACCTCAGGAAAAAAACAGCTCCATTTAAGATAAACAGCTCCACTCAAGCTGTGGTGGTGTTGCTGGTAGAGCCCGTGTGGCGTTGCAGGAAATTGTGTCGAGAAACGGGAATTGAAAGCCTTGGAGGGGGTCTGGAAAGCCGCCTTCTCCGCAGGATGGCAGCCGGCCAGCTGCAGGCTCACCCTTGCGCAACTGCTCCCTGCGGCCGAAAACACCCAGAAGGGGTGACAGGCAGTGGACAGGGGTTGTGCGGGCACGGAGGTGTGAGGGCACTGGGTCGAGGAGGGACCCGGGACACCTCCCCTTCTCCACAGCCCCCTGGGACACCTCGGTCCCTGCCTACACCTCCCTGCCGGCCCTGAGCACCCTCCCTGCAGGCTGATGGAGCCCAGGGGCAATGGCCAGCCTTCCTCAGTGACATTCCCATCCCTACGTACGTTTTCACCACAGAGACTGTCTCTCTCATTCATCTCTTCTCCCAGGAGAAGCAACTTTATGGGGCTCCAACTCCTGCCTGTTAGCTTAAGCCAAAAGGAATAACTATAAACTAAGAATTAAACCTGAATCTTTCTTCATATCGTGATCTGAACCAGACGCTATATCTATCTTTAACTTTAGGCTGCTTTGAGAGGCACCCTCTATCTGCAGCAGGCAAAAATAAGATCCCTTCTTCTGATAAAGTTAATTGTGGGCCTCAACAAGACACAGTTCTTGGCAATACTGTGCTCTTATCTTTAAATACTGTGAACTCACAGGGGTTTGAAAGGCCATATAGTTTGAGTGCCTCCAATACAACAAGTTTTGTGATCGAGGAGAATTTAATCCAGCAACTTTCCCACATCCTGCTGGAAAAAGAGGTGCAGTGAAGGCGAGTTACTTCTTGCAGCGAGGACAGCTTTTGCAGTGCACGCAGCGTTGAATAGAGGCTGTCCCATAAAATCCAGCCAAAGGCCGCACGGGAGCACAGCCGAGGTTTATCACCCCAACGCAGGGCAGAGCAGGGTGGAAGCCCTATGCTATCTCCTGTTGAGCTGGTTGAAATCAATAGTGCTCTATATGGGTTTTAGCATCAGAGAGAGAATAATAGAACAGGGTTAAAAATGAAGATTTATTTCCCCGAGTATATCAACATTTTCAAAGCTGCTTTGTTTTGATTTTTTCCTTTGTGGAAGTAGCTGCAATATTTCCTAAATTACTGAAAACCACTGTTGAAAGCTCACGTAACAAAATTGTGTTTTTCATTATGACTGTTGGTAATTATGCAGGCAACGTACATATAGAGAGGAAACTATACAAACCAGATTTACTGTAAAAGCCAAGACCTTTCATAAATGCAGTTCTGTTGTCTTGTAGAAAAATTTGGGGGAAAATATTTTTGGACTTCAAAAAACAGTGACAGGGATACCAAGCAACTCTTGGCAAGAGCTGTGCAAATCTAAACTCTGCCCAGTTCCACCTCTCAAGCACCTTCTGTGCAACATAGTCTCACATCAGCTAGGTTGGTAGCCAGTATTAGCGATATAATCTTCACATCACTTCAGTGTGGACACGGAAGTTTTAACAAGCCTGCAGATGAAGTCATAAAATTAAGCCTCTACCATTTTAAAGTTGCATAACCATTGTTTAAGTGGTTTAATAGTGTGATTTGTTTCTACAGCACGAACATCATCTGTATATAGCTGCACAGTGAGTCCAAAGATGCGTCCAGCAGTGCCAGCTACCCCGGTGATGGCACATCCTTCCATCCCCAGGCCCTCTGCTGCAGAACGCCAGGGGCCTCTCAGTCTGTAGGACACGTATCTCACTGGCAAGGCCAGGACGTTACCCACCCCCTTGTTATACGGGCACGTGAGGACCTGCTTATGTGTCAGTGCACCTGGTTTGCAACTGGGTCCTCTGAAATAGAGACTATTATTGGTTGCCCTATGTACCCAACTGCAAGTGCCACATCCACCAGCACCTACTGCTGCCCCTCGAGAAGGGCAGCAAGGCAAGGAACCTGCGCTGTGTGCGTCCCCAGAAATCATCTCCTCAGCTGCCAAGGGAAAGGTGGAGGGGAGAATGCTCTTCCCTCACAGCTAGAAAGCCTCGGAGTGCTAATCTCTAATAATTTCAGTTTATTGGCTCTTGCGTGGAAATGAGAGGAAACAGTGTACAGCTGCAAAGCGCTGGGCCAATGATAATAGTTACCTCTGCTCTCCTAGAAAAAAGCTCACAAATCTATGCTGAAGGAAAGAATGGCAGCTCCATCCCCCAGGAGAGCTGGAACAGATATTTGGTAACCAAAAACATTGAGGATGAAGTACCGTTCCACCTTCTTGGTGAGTCCAACCACCATCTACCTCCTCTCTGTGTCTTGCAAAGTGGCTGTGTTTCCCAAGATAGTAAGGCACTAAGTGTGCAGAGAGAAGCATAAGGGACAATCAGAGGTTACCACATTTTTACCAAAACTGATGGGAATTATGTAACCAATGTTTTTTGAGAACCCTGCTAAATTTAATGCCTAAATTGCTCTTAAGTCCTTCTGTCTAGGGTATTGGATGGCTGTAGATTTCCAAAGGTACCTAGTCAGTAGGAAACACTGGCCAGAGTTTAGGCTACCTGAACAGAGTCCCAGGCGCTCATGTGTATTTTAGGCACATAAAACAACCTTTAAAAGCCTGGTCAAGAGTCCTTTCCTTGAACTGAAGGCTCATGTTCTTAGATGAGTCCCATAACCAAAACTGCCATCGTAACAAATGCACAGGCATCTCCTTTCCTGGATGTGGGTGGTTTTGATGCCTGCACCGGTTATAAGAAGCAATGTCCTGAAGAACATGAAATTTAGGAAGATGAGTAATTTATGAAGTGTGGAGGCAGTGAGAGATGATCCACATATTACGTGCTTTTATCTAATAATTTATAGATAAACATCAGCTTTCCCCAAACTGCCCCTCAGCCTAGCAATTATATGTTGGCTGGGTTCTTGTTAGTGCTGTTCTTTTATAATAACAAACTGTTCCCAAAGCCTCACATACAGAGCTAGACAATCAAAGTACTGTGTGCGATTTTCCACTTAATTCATTCAGTTAGCTGCAATTAAAACAATACAATTCAAAGCCTTGTGTGTTTCTCTGAAAAAATACAAAACTTTAGTTGTTACTATTAATATATACAACCTACAAGAAAGAGTTAACAAAGCCCCTTTGTCTTCCCTGTTGTAGTAGAGTAATTTTCTTATCCTTTTCTGTGGATGCCCTGGCAGTCATCAATATTTCTTTCAGTCACTGTTCTTCAAAAGACACACACTTTTCATTCAACTGCACAGAAAGAAAAGGAATTCAGTGGGCCAGATTCCCTCAGTGGTCAGATCCATTCACCGCAGCTGCCTGGGGAGGAATCTAGGTGAAGGTGCAGGGGTCTCATCAAGAAGAGAATTGAACCTATTTAGAAGGGAAGAGGTCACCATTTTAGCAGGCAGTAATAAAATTTCTGTTCAGATTTTACGTAGATATTTTACGTAAATATTTCATATTTCTGGAAAAGCAGTGTCTTCATGGCTACTGATCTCTGCTCACCCACTTAATATAAACAACATACCAAGTTTTAGCGTCACTATAGAGCCATTCCTTTTTTGTTTTATGGGGCTTCACTAATGAAACCTGATGACAATCTAATTAATATTATACCAGTTTYGCAGGTGCAAAAGAGAACAGAGGCTGTATCTTGCCCCACAAGAAAGTGTTAAGCCATCCCAATAGAGCAGCTGTGACTGTCTCCCATACCACCAAGCTCCCTCAATACTGGGCAGATTTCCATCAGCCAAGAACGCACTCAGAGCGTGCAGTGCTCAGAGAGCAGCAACATCCCTGCAGTCCGAGGATGCGCTGTGTTTGTCCAAGTCTCACAATGTTTCCAGAGCTTCTGTGAGCAAGGTACATCTCAACACTGTCCCGAGTAGAAGACTATACTCCTGACGTGCTACTATTCGGTGTGTTAATTCAGTATTTCAGCTCTAATTGTTGACAGAATCTTTGATTCTGCCTACTCCTGCAACAGAATAGCAAACCACTGATTTAGATCTGTAGTTTTAATTATTATCCCACCAACATAAATGAGCAGTTCATTTTAGCTCAGTTCCTCAAGAAAGAACTATTGTGTCTACTTTGATAAGATGGTATGAAATTTATCCAAACATTTATCAAAGTATGCAAAATCTTATTGGAAGAATATGTTCTGACATTTTGTGAATAAAGTCCCCCAAGAAAAAGTAACACTAAAATGTGTGTCAGAGCAGAGATTCCCAAAGTCTGGTACAAAGGGAATTCACAGCTCATCTAGTGCTCACCTTCATTCTTTTATTCCAGTACACAACAGCACAAAAAGGGGATGGCAAAGTAAAGAACCAAAACCAGCATTTTTTTTCCAGAAAGGCAGAACTTTCTGCCAAACCCAGCTCCAATTACAGAAACACTTTCCAGTATTTTCCTTCCTTCCAGTTCCTGCAGTTCTACAAAGATGGTACGCAGTGATGAATGACAAGGAAGGCAATTCACCAGACAAGATACTTACTCCGAAGTTATTCTTATTAAAAGAACCGCTAATATCATACTCCTGGCATATGACTTTATGCTTGAAGAATCTTGCAATTTGCATCTAACCTGGGTGAAAGAAATATAGTTGAAAGACCACATCTCCACTGTTGATTAATGTTTCCAGCAAGTCTAACAAAAAAAACCCCAACCATCTCTGCTTGGCCCATGTTTTTTCCAAATGTGCTTTCTTAGCTTAGGTCGCTATAACAGAGATAACACTAGGCAGATAGCAACTCTATGTGTTCTGTAATAAACATACTTTTCATAAGGCATTTCAAGGCAATTGGATTACTAACAAACTTTTTATAAAGTTAAACTTATCATCAATGTATACCAAGGATCATGTTATTACAGTAAACTATATACAGTAAGGCACTGTCCATGAAATCAAAGAGATATTTCACATCACTTTATTATACTGACATTATCGACCAACCTGTAAATACCAGTAACATTTTCATTATCATCACCACTTAACCTTCTTTATGCTTTCAAGTGCCCTTATGTCCAATACCTGAAAACATGCAATTCAGTTCCACAGAGTAACTCCAAAAATCACGTCAAGGAAGTTCTTTATTGGTTTCTCTCAATGGCTTCCAGATTAAATCTGCTTTTCTATAAACACAGTAAAGGTTTTCTTTAAGTGTCTAGTCTAAAAACACACGGTTGAAGTTAGTAGATCTTTTCAATCCAGCAACAAAGGACCATACAACTGGAACACAACTAATAACTCTGCTGATGACACACATACCAGAACAAAAATCAGTGCCGAGACCCTTAGTGTCAGAAGAATAAAACCATATTTAAGAACTAAAAGAAGATTATGGAGCACACAAAAGGAATAGGTTTGTATATGAAAGTATCTACCTTTTACCTACTCACCTTTCAGACATTTGGCTTCATTAAACTCCCAAATATCAGTGCAAGAATGAGCATAAATGCCAGAATGCCAAGGTAAGGAACAGGCAGACATTGTAAATCTGTTCACAGTAGTGTTCCAGATTGGTGCTAAAATAAGAGTTATGAGCTACATTCATTTCAAGTAAATATAAGAATATCTATACTCAGTTCAGGCCTTCTTTAGTCATCATCTACTAGGGAAGAAAGGAAGAAATTATAGCTTCTGTAGAACAGCATTCATTTTTCTCAGTGACAGAAAGTGAAAGTGAACAAACTCTGGCCCTTCTCCAGTTCAAGTCAAGGAGAGTTATGTGTGCGAATCCCTGAGGGTGACATCTATCCAGCCTAATATGGCCGCACTTACCCACACTGTAAGCTGCCAGATCAAAAGCAGTCGGCTCAAGCCTCTGGAAGAAGAAAGGTTTCACAACAAAATATTCTTCCAAATAGAGGTTGGGTGCACAAATTTACCGTCTCTCCTTGTAACAGAAGCTTGCTTTCTTAAAGTTTGCTAGAAGACGTGATCTATACCAGTCACACCAGAAGAGCAATAGAAACTTACAGTGACCTTTCAGGCCCGTGCATCCTCAATAGTTTCTGTTACGAATGGATAAGTGTTCTCCAGGCCTCCTAGAATGGGGAAACAAAGAAGAGCAAAAGAAACTCTGGAGTCCTCCAGGATCTCAGCATTTCCATCTAGCCTTCCATTCAAGTATTTCTACCCTTGGTTATTGATACTAAACAAACCCATGGATGCACTGAATAGTAACAAATCAGCAGCAGCTAATAAAACTAAACTAAGCTAGACAACATTGCTATATTGAACAAAATAGATTCTCCCCTCAAACAGCAATGACAAGAGCAGACAGAAAAGCAGCAGATGTGTGGTGACACAGACCTTCAGCTGAGAAGTCAAATGGGCAGGCCTTGGCCATTGTGTAAATTCTGTGGTTTGGTCCTGGAGGTTGTGGCTTCAGCCCCAGATCCCAATTCCTTACCACAAACCACCAGAGACCTCTCTGAGTAAACGCAAGGCCAGCTCCTTCTCAGCGAGGCTCCATCAAATTTAAATATCATTCATGCAGAGGGCCTCTGGCTTAAGCATTCTGCCATAGGCATGGTTATTCAGCACAGCAATATGTAGGCACAAATGGGCCAGAGCGTGAGATAGCTGAGACCCGTTCAGCTTGACAACCGGTGAAAATCCCCTGACCACCTCCCATTCCCACAGCCTGCCTGTCTTGTTGGACAGCCCCTTGGGAACATGACTTAGCTGCCTTCTCTGAATCAGACATGGAGGACTGCAGATTATTTAATCTGTATGCCAGGAGCACCCTGGGGACCTTAATCACGGTCCTCGGCCATGCTCCACTAGGCACTTTCCACGCACTAGGCAAAAGGCAGCCTCTGCACATCAGGGCTACTCTAAGGAAGGCCTGTCTGCTTGCAGCGGTACCTGCAGAGCAGCAGCTTTTGAACCACTCCACGCTCTATGATGCCATTCCCAACATCTGAACGTAGCTAACTCAGCCTCTGTTTCTGAACACTGGGAACGAGGCAAACCTGCATTAGCACCAGCGGTCAAAGCCGCCCAACCTGTTGACACTGGAGCTAGACAGGTAAAAGTCACACGTGGGACAGCCCCTGCTTTGCATTTTGGTGCAGATGTACACAGAGAAAGGAGTGAGGGCAAAGCTGAGACTGTGGGAAGCTTGGAGAGAAGGAGGGTGTCTGTTACTTGAAATCACTCTAAAGCACATTACAAATCTGTTAAATCATTGTGGGTTACCCTGTATTTCAGAGTAAATTAGTAACTTTTCAGAGGGAGTGAAGAAACTACCACTCCACTTTTAAATAATGAAAATGCTAAAAAACCTACACTTAACAGCTCTAAAACTGCAGCAAGTCACCCACCAACACCCACTCCTCTTGTCAGCAGGCTTTTTTCAGCTTTGCCTATTATTTGTGTCAAGCCAGAGATGTTTAATGTTTGCTGCGCTTATCTGCTCAACTTTAAGGAGCCCCAAATGTTACAGTATGTACCTGTGCCACTGACCTCTTTCCCCACGGTATTTTGATCTAAATAAGTAACAAACACAGAGTTTCCAAAATCATTTGGATTCACTGGCTCTGAGTGCATAGCTGTAAAAAATGTGCTTTAAGATTAACATCCAATTTTATTCATGCCTGAGGCTTCACCACAGCATCTATTTTTGTAAGATTAACAGCAAGATCCCAGTTCTCCAGAAATGTAAAGAGTAACAGCCAATTGTAAAAGGAAGATGATGTTTCCTAACCTGCCCTGCTCACATCCAGGAAGGTACATTTTCCTAGCCCTTTCCATGGTGGGTGTAATTTCTATTTGCATTTTTGCACCCACAACACGCAGCATGTGTATTAGTCCTTCTGCCTCCCATTAGCTGAAATGCATTTCTGATGAAACTGTGGGTGCCAAAAAATACTAACACAAATCTCACATGTGCAGAGCATCCCCTGAAAGACAGCTTTTACTCTGGAGGAGTTAAGAAACAGCCATCTTCCTGTACCTTGCACAACAGCATTTTGAATCATCTAACTTGAAAATACAAGTATAGAAAATGAGCACTTGATATTTCAGCTAATCCATTTGAAACTAATATACATGAAAACACTTCTTTTTGAACATGGCAATCGGAGGACAAATTGAGGGCCATTTTTAACCTAAACAGCAGAAGAAAAGTTGCTTTAAATAGTGCCTTTGGTATCTGTCAATTAGAGCTATTGCATTGCTGTCAACTTGCACTCCTCCTTTAGTTCCAGCTTTGCTCCATCCTACACAGATCCGTACAAATCAATTGTCTCTTGCAAACATGCACTAACCAGTGGAAAGTGAAATTAATAAAGTGTGAGAAAAGCTGATTCATAAAGCTGACACTCCTGTGCCCAACAGCTCTGGGTTTCTCCCCTCCAGGTAGCTGTTTGGGATAGGCAGGCAAAGTGGTAAAAGATTATCAAATTGCAACTGTCATTCCTGACAAAATGCATCTCAATGCTGGAAGGAATTTTAGGTTTTAAGCTAAAACACCACCCCAAAGGGTTCCTCAGAGCCTGTCAATATCTGTACGTTGGATGGAAAGCTACCACTGAGTGCAGTGTGTCCAACATATAGAACCTGCCACGAAATGAAGTTCTTCATAAGAAAGCTCATCTCAGTCTTGGTTGGTAACAATAACAAGGAGACAAGATGAGACCATCAGTCTTAATTGTGAAGACAATGTTTTCCTCCCATATTATTCTGTCTGTCATGTTCCCTTCAGGTTCCAAAGGAATCCCTGTCTCATACATCATTATTTCCCACAAAGCCTGAAAGCCTTCAGGGGGGGTTTCTTCCTGCCCACTGCACCAGCCTTGATGTCTGAGTACCTTCAGAACAGTGACAGAGGCCTCTGCCAGCAATAAAGGGGAGCATCTGCATACCAATTAAACTGCTGAGCCCTGAAGAGTTAAAAAAAAAAAAAAAAAAGAGGGGGGAAAGCCTTGAAAGTAAATCTGAGCCAAGTTCTAATTAGTGCCCTAGGCCCCGATTCACCACAGCACTTAGGCATGTAGTTAACTTTAAGCATGTAGCTAACTTTAAGCATGTATTTAGTTCCATTGAAGTCAAAAGACAGCATCGAAGAGGCAAACTACATTAGCACAATTTAATACTCTTTGGGCTAATTAATCAGCCATAAAAATTAACTATGAGAACTGTATTCCTTATTTCCCTCGCTGTGACATTTCCAGATAAAAATACTTGGATGTGGCTGGAATAACCAAAAAGCACTACCTTGTTTGGCTGTCATGGGCTGCTAAGTCCTACAGCCGTGAAGGCCCGTCCCTAAGAGCAGCTAAAGGTACTGAGCGCTCTGCACATCACAGTCTAATGTTGTATCCTCTATGTGGTGGCAGCATGCAGGCACAAAAGGCACAGCCCTTGTCCTGAGGAACAGTAATCTAAGAAACAAAAAGAATTGGCAACAGATGAGCAAAGCCATCAGGCAATAGAGGGCACATCAGAGACATCTTTCCTTTTCTCTATAAAGAGGCATTTGTTCACTGCAGTGCATCAGTGTTAGTTGTGATCGGAGGTGGCAAGGAAGGGCAGCAAACAGGGCTGGGTAAATGAGGGAGACTGAGGGCAGATGCAAGTTTGGAGACAGAACTGGTGAGGTTACCAAGAGAGGCACTGTCAGGCAAAGCTGGCAGGAGAGGGGCAGTGCTGATGTCTAAAGGGTAGGCAGACTGGAGTCTGGTCCAGCCCCAGATGGGCAAGGGCTAAACTCTCCTCGATTTTAGTGGAGCAGGACTGAGCCCTGTAAAAAAGAAGCCCAGAGTGCAATCTCCAAATAGCTGAATAGTCCCAGATACATTCAAACCTTTTCTCCACTTGGTAAGCACAGCATGGTGAACGGCTGCCAACGCTGCACCAACAATGTGCAGGCTAGATTTGGCCTGAATATGGTCTCCAGGGGCCCAATACAACCAATTTTTGAGCTCCTGTTGACTTCACAAAGGCATGTGTACAACTAACCATTCTGTAAATCAGGATGCAAGGAGAAAAGCTGGCTGGTAAGGGTCTTCTTGCTAGGATTTCTGCAAAAATGAAACCACAGAAAGTTTGCCAAAGTATCATTAATGCTGTACCTGGACCTATAAAAGCTAGGAAATCRAGAGCAGGGGACATAAACTCCTGGCTGACAATACTTCTTTATCTCATCCATTATGAAAACAAAAAAGAACAAAAACAACCCCCCAAAAATTAGAACACCATGAGCATAAAAGAAAGTACCAGCGCAGCTTTTCAGATTAACTTTGAATTTCCCTGCTTTCATTGGTTTAAGAGCTCTGTTGTTACTCTCTTGTTTTTTTAATTGCAGATACTAAAAATTCTTTTCTCTTTCAAAGTCCTTAAAGTCTGTTATATAAATACGTCATTAAAGCCTCTTTCAACTGGGTATAATTTACTCTATAGTTTACAACAGCTGCACTAGAGCTATTACAGTTTATCATTTAAAAGCCTAATTAGGGGCTTCTTAATTAGTGGATCCTTCAGTCACTAGACTGTGACTGTGTAAAAGATGCTTGGCAGCTATCACGTTACAAATCTGCATGAAATGTTTGCGTGAAAACAGGGTGTGTGCAAGTCCAAAAAGACATTCATTGTCCCTGCAGGTCAGCCCATCTGAACATGCAAACCTCCACGCTACATCTACACTCTCCTCTCTAAGCGCACGGCTGGTCTGCACACAGCCTTTCCCTTGTGCACATGTTGTTGGGAACCACCAGCGCATCCCGAGACAAGCCCCCAGCCTAGCTGAGCTGACCTGCTACGGCAGTCCACTCTGATGTGACCATTCTCATGTTCAAACACAACCGAAAGAGAGGACGGGACTGTGCCCACTGACTGCTCAGGCTGGCTCTCACATGGCTTGTCAAACACTTTCTCCAGCAAACGCAGCTCCTCGCTGCTGCCGCTCTCTCCCTCAGGAGYTCTGCACCATGCAGGATTCAGTGGGCAGTTCCTCTGTGGTGCCGAAAGTACTCACATCACTAGAAGGAGGAAGACAGGATCCAGTTACTGCCTCTCATTTATAGCCACCAACACGGATTTCTCGTTAATCACCACCAAATGAGTAGTCAGTCACTGATATTTTAAGTGCAATATTTGCCCAGAGAAAGGACTGTAACTCCACCCTCTGGGTGGCATGGTGCAGGGGAGCAGCTGGTGGAGCCATAGCTAGTCTTAACAGGAATCACTCACTGGAACGAGCCTCACACCAGCTCGGGGCTCACAGGACCAGTAAGCAAAGAGCTTGTCCAGACCGTACTCTGGAGGACTGGTGGGGTTTTGTTAAGTTTTCACCTGCTTGTAACACAGTGGCTGTGTTACAGAGGGTCAGATTCGGGGTGTGCCAGCATTTGGGAGCATTGCTTTAAACAATACAGTGACAAAGTCATGAGTTTTTATTGACTGCAGGATAATATAAATCAGCTATTGAAAACCTGTATCATTAGTGCTATTGCTTTCCAGTGGTAGATAGCTGCAGTAATGGATTGGCCTCTCCATTTCATCCTCCTACTGGAAAACAATATGTACAGGACCGATCAATAACCTGATCTAAGTTACTTGTAGACATGTCAGGTGCAAATATCTCCCTTTCTCAAAGGTTTTAAAGACCAGATATTTTTGCAAAATTTAGGCCAGGCAACAAATTGCTTTGGATAAATTGTTGTTATGGCGGAGAACAGCATAACCAGATCCACCCACATTGTTACAAGGAAGTTTTAAATAGACAGGCAATAACTTTATTATAGGCATGTATTACTTTGCAGGGTCAAGAGCTCAAAATGTTCCTTTGCAACAGGATAAATTTCCATTTGAAAAGCATTTTCTATAATATTCATGTTGCTGAGGAGCCACTGTTTGACAGGGAATAACTAGATTATTTCATCATGGGGTTTCTACAGCTGAAATCCTAAAATACCTTCAAAATCAGCATGAAAATCCACTGTCATTACTAGGGCCAGGATTTCATCCTATTGTGCCACAACGTATTACCCACTTAATTTAGCATTGCCAAATCTGAAGTCAATAGAAACTCTACAGGTCACAGCCTTGTTTCCCCATGGATCAGTGGAGAGGCTTGAGAGGTGTTTAAGGGCCTTCCCTATATAAAGATGGCATCACCTTCACTCCATCAGTATGATTAAAGCATGTACACGTGTTTCTTCCCCTTACTCCACTCCCTGTCACTTGCACACACACAGAAGGGATATATTCAAGAATATTATAAAGCAGGTCAGAGGGGAGCTGAAGCACAGTTATTTCACAGTTACTGTGTTACAGCCTCCAAGGATGTCCATGGACACACAAAGAAGCAGACGTACGCTGAGTCCTGGCTGTACACTGAGTCCCGCTGCGGCACTGACATCAAGGCAGTCTTTTCAGGGGCAAACAGACAAACACTAGCCAGGGCTTTCTGAAAGGCAAGCTGTCACCTTCTGAAAACCCTTGTGGCAAGCCGCCTACAGACTCAGCGGAGAACTTCACAGGGACATCATATTTCTTTGAGCTGACCTTCCTAGAAAACTTTGCACTCCAAATTCCTGGAAATCCTTGCACCCTAAATCAAACACCCTTTTAAACAGGTCCTTGTTGTACAACACTTACATTGCATGGCCCGCATGGCACTAATGCCTACTTTCTTCAGTAAGTTTAGTGGCATCCAAAGTGATGCCATGGAAATGATTTTATCTGATTTCATTTTGCGTTGACTTCTGTGACACAAGAGCAGGGATGGCCTTTCAGAAGAGGAAGAGGCCACAGTAACGTAGTGGCTGGGTTCACGTAGCCACAACCATGAAGTGGAAGTGAAGGCTGAAGACAGAGGAGAAAATAACATCATGCCAATATGTTTTATTTTGAATTACTTCAACCCAATTTGCCTGCTGGCCCCAAGCAAGCACCATGAACCTTTGCAGCAGGGCAGACACGCTGCACCCCACCACGGAAAATGCTGGGAGAGCAGAGCGGCAGAGCAGCCAGCGGCTCGGCAAGGCCAAGGACCCTCTGGAGCACAGGGCCTGCAGAAGCCGGGCAAGCGTGGCACCGCCATGGCTCCCAGCAGGACAGCTCACCACCTCAGCTCCCTCAGCACCGGGGCACCACGGTGAGGAATCCAAGCACCCGCACGCAGCCCACCACCGTCCCAGCTATGCAGGCTGGCGGCTGAGCTGCTCCAGCCCCGGGGCTGCTGCCTGAACCCTTGGGTTCAGAAGAAAGAAATGGATCCCTCTGGCAATCAAGAGATCCCTTTTTATGGGGGCAGGATCATGGATTATCATTTTGTGTAATCCTCTGCCATTCTCCTCCCACCACCCTTTTTTTTTTTTTTTTAATAAATGAAAACACACCAGAAGAGCTCAGCATCTTCTTTCAAAACTTCTCTATTTCACTAACTTGTTCCAACCTCCATCACAACTCTTTCCTTGTCAGCAACTGTACCACTGCGCTATACCTCTGCCCACGCACAAATGCACTGGTTAAAGGTATGAACTGGAATCTCTCCGTTAAAGGAACAAGCAGGCATCCCAGAGACTGACACAGCTGCTATTTGCATGTAAAAGAGGAAAAGAAGGTGCATGACTGAGCCCAAATTAGCATGAGCAAAGCCTCCCACCGCATTTGCAAACTACAGCTTGCACAGTGGTGCTAATAGAGGTGCACGCTTTCCTCACAAAGATTTCTACCTCAGCTATAAGGAAACTTGGCTAACAGTGGTTCACAGAATTTAGCATCACATGAACTTTTAAATCCCTGTTTTCCTAGAATTTACAGAGTGCTAAAAAAAAAAAAGAGAAACACAGTGGATACAGGGTCAGCAGGATATGCCCAGGTTTAATTTCACCTCCACTTCCAACTTGATTCCTGAAGCTGGCTGCCTCAGCAAGAGCCATATTTTCTAAGGCCTCCATCACTTCTGTACCCCTAGATTTTTGAATGTCCAGAAATATTCACAGTGCTTAGTGCATCTAAAAATGAAAACCAAAATAAGCAGGGCAAATGCAGATCTAACGCTCCATGTCTCATTTCCATCTTTTGAGAAATGAGGACCGTTAACCTCTTTTTCACCATCAGCTCTTTCAAAGGGATGCTGTGGGGATTCATTTATGTCTGCAAAGTCTTGCTGAAGACACACACTTCATAATCTATAAGATTTCCAGATTTTAACACAATCTTTGTCTCTCTCTCTGGCTAGGTACACACATACCTAAGCATCCATGCCTGTGCACATACCTACTGAGTCATAAAAAGAGGATTAGATGTCTCAGTAGACTAGTTAAGCAGTATAATTTTATTAAGAACTGTCCCCCAAATCAAACTGCATTTTGAGGTCTTGTTGCAGAGAAGTTATAGACTCCTTTAATTTATCATCATACTTTTATGGAAGCTGTTGGAACAATTCAGTGCCTCCGCTATTTCCGCAGTAGGTTTAGCTCATCTGAGAGACTAGAAAGAACAGTAAATGCAGACATTAATGGTAATAAAAATCAAAGCTGAGCCATACATGAAGAGAAACAAATGCCAAAATGAAAAATTCGATTACACAGTACCTGTCTCCTGTCTTGACTTCCTCATTATACATAGAAATTAACCCTGTCATTAAGTACTTTGATCAGGCTGTACATAAACAGCTTATAAGGGCATGAAATCTACCACAGCAAGCAGGCAAATGAACAAGGGGAGAAATACTGACTTTTGGGGCTGCTGTCAGATATCAAGTGCTCCTAATCCCTCAGGGCCAAACTGCTAAAGTAAATGGGGTTACTCCAAGGATTAATTGCTCCCTCCTGGTTTGCTCTACTTCCAGAAAGTTTCAGTAATATTATCTAAGAGGCTATCATTTGGAGATCAGTAGCATCGTTTTAAGATCTTTAAGAGATTTATAAGTTGGGCCGTTGTAACTGCTCTTAGGCTAAAACTCGGTACAGAAATTCCCAGCCCATGACGGAGCTGAAGCAGCATGCGGTCAAATTGGTCCAGGTTTGCATAGCTCAGAAATGAGGTATGGCACCATTTCACATACTCCAGCTCCAAACATTTGTCACTTAAATTTGGAGAATTTCCAGGCACTAATACATATCATAAGCAAGATTTCTGGGCAGTTGGGGGGGGGGGGGTCTGGTTTGTTTGTTTGTCAGGATTTTGGAGCAGAAGTTGCTTTCTTCTGGGATGCATTTAACTCAGTGTAACTTTACTTACTTATGATACTATCTAAATTCCTTGTACATCTAAATTGCTACACAATCAGAGGTGGTCAGGCCAACAGGGTCTCTTCCCAGCTCTGCCCCTGGCCTGCCATGAGTCTCTTACCATCTCTGAGCCCTGGTCTCAAGCAGCCGTGTTTCCTGTTGGCTCTTCCCACCTCTTTGCTCAGGAGACCCTCAGCATGGAGACGGACTGAGGGTGGCCAGGTACAACATCCACCCCGAGCACCGCCTAGGGGCACTCCGTTTCATTTAGAAAGTACAGCTCAGATGCTTGCTCCTCTCTGTTCTCCTAGCTTAGCTGTGATGGGGTTTCTGGTGATTTGCCAATTACAGCAGGCACAGACATAAGGGAGAAATCCTGACCCAAGAGACAAAGGCAGAGTTTCCCACTGTCTTCAAGATGGCCGAGATTTTACTTTTGACTTCCTAACAAAAGCTTGGAAAACCACTAAGCAACCCCACAGATTATTTGTTTCTGTATGCATTGCTAAACATACTGCAGAACAGACATTTTATTATTCCTAGAAGCACTAGAGTCCAGTATTTCCTCTGCTTCTCACAATCCATTATTTTATCCCATTGCTACARTCAGCTCCAGGACATTATAGCAAGACATCGTTCAAAACGGCTATCACCACAATTTAGACAAACTCAGTCCTAGACCAGAACAGCTCAGACAAAATATCACAGGCACCATGGAGCTTCCCAGCATACTGTTCTCACTCTATAAAACTGCATAACTGTTCTTACTCACGCCCCACATACCAGTTGTGTGCACACAAAAACGGTCCTTTCCAGATCCACAAATACTCAGACACTCCTTTCTGCACAGTCATGCAAAGAATGCAACCATGCCATACCAATATGGGTATACACCAGGCAAATAATACTATAGATTTGGATAGACTTGGAGGCTTTGACCTCAGCTACAGAGGGGCTGGGCACTTCGAGGTAAAGGTCTGTAAAGGTGAGAGGATGAGCAGTCACTCACCAGCCAGGCAGAGATCAGAGAGCTCACAGGAGAGGGGCAGCGGGGAGGAAAGGTGCTCACAGAAGGCAGTTTGCAGGGGCTGGAGCTAGCTGGAAGCAGCATTTTTACATCTGGCTCTAATGAACTGGACCAAACTCTTTCGGCACATGTGTAGTCCTAGTAATAAAGCAAATCAGACATTTCTTTTGAATTCGCAGTTCCTGTTCAAATTCATTTGCTTATATATTGCTGGGTATTTTGCCCACACTAAAAGTTGCAGTAGGGTGTACCTGAAATTTCTAGCAAACCTAGAAGTGCCTAACAATCCAGGCTGCAAATGCACATTACATATACCAACTACCATATCATTATCATTTGACACTTTTACAATATGTCAGCTTCCCTTCTAAAAATAATTAACTATTAATAGCAATTTTATGTAACTAGCAGCATGCCAGGGATTTCTCACAGATCCCATCCCTGAAGAATCCCCAGATTCAGCAAGGCAATCAAATCTCATCTGCAAAGTCTTCTAGTGATTACTCTCTTTCATTCACCGCTTCAGTGGTCTGGAGTTTGCTGTTGCTCCCGCTGAACCCAGTGACCAAATCCAGCCTTCCTGGTGAACTGCAGTACGCAGAGCAGATTAAGGGCTCCAGTCCTGACTGAGCAAGACATTTTTAAGAATGTCTTACCTGTAAGTGTCTGTGTTGCTTCAGTAATCAATGGCATCACCTAAATGCACAGTCAAGCACGTTGTTAAACACCTCTCTGAACAGCTGGTGCCATAACCTGGGAAAATTCCCTGGCACAGCTTTGGAGCTGCAAAATTGCAGGCCAGAGCCTTGGTTTAGGTTTAAAACTGAACTTGGGAAGGAAGGCAGCTGCTCAGGGACCCAGGGCGAGTCACAGAGGGTATGTGAAGAAGCTGGCCTACATAAACCACTTTCAGGGGATGGTAAAAATCGTAGTTAAGATAAACGAAGTTTTATTAAAGGTTTGTTTTTACTAAATCTTTGTTCCTGCTGTAAAACTGGATTTAAAGCAGTGTGGTAACTTTATTCTACCAGTAACAAATCCCAGCCAAGGAGAACAGCATGTATCCAAATGCAGTTGGATCTGCCAGGTAGGAACGTCTGGCTGCAGAGCAAGGAATTACAGTATGGCCCACCCCCCCCTTGCAGGAGGTGAGGCCTGGGGCCGGAGTCTCGCCAGGATATAACCAGGACACTCAGCACCTGCAGCTGCCGTTGAGCTAATGGGAATTGCTGGTACTCAGCACCACTGAGGCTGTGTCTCTAGGAGAGGAATTTATGATTTATCATGAGCTCATTGACTACAGCAGGAGTCCGCCACAGAGACACACCCTTGAAAGGAACTTAAGTTTTCAGTCCTCCCCTTGGACTACACGTACACGTATGGGCTTCCCTATATAAGACGATGTATGAACCCCAGCCACACATCTGAGAAGTTGGTTATGTCAGTACACCCCCAGCGTTCCCATCAGGGAAAACCTCTCCAGACAGCTGCAAATTAAACACAGGTCACACGTCAGGAGAACATCACTTTGATAGGTCCAAGCCTTCCTGACAGCAGGCTGGGGCTTGTGGCTAGAAGAACACAGGCCTGTTGAAAAGCATGCTAAATGCAATTGCCTTCAGGAGGCGATAAATGTCAGGAAAGCAGTACACAAAGCATTTCCAGACCTGAGTCAGAGAACGAAAGCATGAAGCTCCTTAGTACAAGGTCTAACTCCCTTTCATATCTGCAGGCCTCAGAGGTGCTGTCAGGTAAAGACCACAAGTCATGGGTATCTACAACATCTCTTCTCAGCAGTCTTCATCCTATCACTCTGCCATTGCTCCTCTGCTAAACAGCCAGAAAGTCACGGAGAAATAGTTCTTCCCCATTCTATCTGCACATGCTCTCCAGAGATTGAATAGTAAAGAAAGCAGAAAGGAAAATATCACCACTTTCAGAAGCCTGTCCCTGTTACAGAAGTCCTCACTTCTTCATGAAAAGCATCACAGTGCACCTGCCACAACTGCTTCCGTTCAGAGCCGTCTCTGCTGAGGTGCCTACTCAAAGATGCAGGAATCCTTTGGAAACGGGGCCTGGTTGCCCTCTCATTTTCCCTGCAGTCTGTATTTGCATTCAGACTTCATGACTTCTGATTGCTGGCTAGGAAGAGCTGACAATGACATGCCACAGGTTTCTTAACAAAATAAGGCAATCTTGCCTTTTGGAAGGCTGTTCCTGTTCTCTTTTGCTCCAAAGAGATTTCATTGCTAGTAGCATGGGGCAGATCTTCAGTGACTGTAAATGGATAGTCCTCTGTTCTTTGGATTAGCAGTGATTAACAGCACCCAAAGATCCTGCACAATATCCCAGCCACTACTTTGCATATCATACACCCTCTTCCTCAACACAATTAGGTATCATGACTTAGAGAACAGAATCAATAAGAATTGAGATGGTTTTAAACTGGGCATCTTTGATTCCAAGGTGTAAAAATGATTCATGGCTTGGGCACTTGGTTCTCAAGAAGAGAACCTCTCTGAAGAGGCCATGGAGGATGAACAGCAGAAACTGATACTCCTTTCTGTGGAATGGGATAAGAAAGAGCTGTGCCTCTAGAAGGGACTCACTTGATAACACTCTTCCTTCATTGCCAGYTGCTGTAATGAGCTGAACACTCCTAAAGGGACAGCTCTTGAAATCCTCACGGATTACTTGTGAAGTACGTATTAGTAAGTTGTATCAAATGACTATGATCATGGTCTTTTTTACTAAGTGCATTTGTTCCCCATAGTCACAAACTCAAACAAGTGGAATAATGGCAGTAACACACTGTGTGTCAAAGATAACAGTGGAACAATTACTGTTGGCTGCCAACAGCGTCAATCGAGTCAGTAAGCCTGCAGCAGGAGCCTCTCCTGCCTGGTCACTGCCACCATCAGCACCAGTTCCTACAGAGCATCACCTTATGCATTAGACAACTCTCCCCTCATCTGCCATTTGAATCTGGCCTAAGTGAATCACTTAGAGCAGCTGCGTGTGCCATGACCAATAGCGGTCACTTTGATGAGGTTTTCTGTTGGTAAGATTTCCTCTGAATTAAGAGTCTGAACATCCCATCACTGCATCTGAACGGACTGTTTCCCAGCAGAGAGGAAGATTATTTCTGCTCCCAGGCAGCAGCCACAAAGCTGGTGGTATAAAAGGAACAATTGTCCAGATTACACTGTAGTAATTCAAATGGTTAACTAATGCACAGGAGAATAACTCTCCACACAACTCCACCCTTCYCTGCTTTATCATCATCACTAACCAGAAACACATCCAGGTAATTTTTGTCATTGGTTCCAAGTTAAAAGAGAAACTAAAGACTTTGCTTTAGTTGCCTTTGCAGAAAGGCTTGGCTTTTAAAAAGCTCTTCAGAAGGCCCCTGACAAATTACTTCATCTTTGAAGAAAATTTCTTTTTCGGGGAGTCAGGGGAATGTTTTTCAAGTAGTTGGTGGAACAAAGGTGCTCATGATTTTCCTAGGAAATATGTGAAAATGAATCAAATAGTTCCAGGAGCAGCAGACTGCTGCAACCAGGTTCCTTATTCATCTGTGTCCAAAGGCTGGATTCCTTGGTACGAAGATGGCACAAGCCATAGCTGACATTTCCCAGTACCTGAGACTGTCATGACATCTCTCTCCCAAGTGCCTCTCTCCACAGCCTCTCCTCTCCTGGCCTATCTCYGTTTTCTTTTCTACCCCCACGTACGTAATTTCACTGAATTTGGTCAAAAAGGTATTTCCAACCACCTGTCAAATTTGGATGAAACTAGTCAGGATATCCAAAGTTACACAAGAGGAAGGGCACACTTGCACTGGAGGCCAGATTTTAGTGGCACGCTGAAAACTCCCCCAACTGTTCACCACCTGCATTGCTGTAAGCCTGAAGAAGAGCATCACACCTCCACAGTACCAGGTGCTCTTGGGGGGGACCCCACAGAAAGGAGCACAGTCCTGGCAAATCCTGTGCCCTAGAGACTGCCTCAGCCCCAGCCCAGTACTCCAGAGCAGCTGTGTACGCCAGAGGCAGCTACTCCAAGCAGTAGTGCAGGAACAACCATCCCCTGCAAAYGGAGGCCCACCTCTCACTGCAGCAATGGGCTGAAAGCAAGGCACAGGGCACGTTCATACAGACAAAGGTAGGGATGGCATTCCCATCCTTCCTTTTAATGCCAATATGCGAAACCCAGCTACCTGTGAGAAGATTAGACCTTATCCAACAGGCCACTTACTTCCTCCTGACAGCTAAGCTTCCATTCTACAGTCAGCACATTAAATGAGATTTCAACGTGGCCAAGCAGGAAGCCAGACGCAAGTCTAGAAGTAAGGGGGTTTATTTCTTACTGACCAGCTTGATAGCAGAAGTGCCATGGTCATTCTTTCTAATTTCAGGGACCTTTTAAATAAAGTTCCACTCCAGAAGCCAAGCATGAAAGGAGAGGAATGAAAACTCTTTGATAGATAAGATATTACAAGAGACTGTCAGAAGCTTGGTAGGAGAATGAAATAACACTCTGGATAGTGTCACTGAAAACAATAATGAAAGAGTACACCATTTTCTTAACYGAAGTACTATCAAATCTATGTTACTGCCACACAACATATTTTTCCTCCAAAGGTGCCAATTTCAAGCTATGACTATTGATCTCTATCTAACACTCAAAATTAACTGCACTACTAAGGAAAAGTGGCACCAAATCGTTTGAGAACATCAAACAGTAAAAAGCCAATGGGGTCAAATCAAGGTCAGAATTTGATGAGTAGGGTGTCAGAAATTTAATCCATTTTGTCTAAGATAATGTATAGAGCCAGTATTGGGGTTTTTTTCCTTTCTTTTCTGTAATTTTTTTAAGCCAGCTTCTCTCAAAAATATCACAAAACCAGACCTCAACTTTTTTTATGAACTTTTTTCCATGACTGGAGAGAGAAAAGATTAAACGGACTGAAACACAGATGGCAATTATGCCTCTGTTTATTTCCTAATGAGTCACAAGATTATTTTTTGCCTTCTGCCACATCATTTCAGAATACAAGAAAACCTTATCTTGAAGGAGACTTGAGGAGACAAAATAACACTGTTAAAAGTCCCAGTCCAGCAAGATACTTAAGTGCATTTAAAAAAACCCCAAACCTTTAACCATGAGTGAAGTCCCATTCACTTAAACTCAAATTCAGAAATGATGGGTAAATCTGTTCCACCAACTGGTGAATGTGGTGGCTATCAAATTCATTAGTGGTCTCATGACAAAATATTCAACAGCTCTTACAGTCACACATTGCATTCACATCTTAGCATTTGGAGAAAATTAAATCCAGAACTATGGCTAGAAAAGGCTTTCCCTCCACCTCCCCACCAGAGCCTGCAATGCCCATGCCCTCTAACCACCTCCCACTTGAGCCCACATCCCCCCTGCCTGCCCAGGGTATCCCCCAGCCTTAGAGGCTTGTCCGAACTCGCACCCAACTGAAACCTGGATCCAGAAAGCCTGGCTACCTCCCACACTAGAGGCAGTACAGCTACAAGCACGCTGACCCAGCGCTGGCTGGGCTCTCAGGCTTGGCTGTGGCCACTTTCTTTTAAAACCCAGGCTGAGTAACTGATTTGATAGTGGCAACACCGTCTGCTTCTCACATCATAGTCTAGTAATTAGCATGCTCTTGAAAGGAAGCAGAAGATATGTATTCATCGGTTCAAACCCATGTCTCTCACCTCCTCAGAAGGCACCTTAACCACAGGGCTTTGGATAGGGGACTCCCCTTTTATCCTACTGAAATCATGCAACAAAAATTCAGGCTTTGATCCCAAAAGGGCTGAATCTTCAGCCCAGTGATTAGGACACATGGCTGGAAGAGATGAATCCTTTATCTGAGGACTTTTCATCTGTTTTAGGCAGTAACTGAGGGTGGATAATATGAATTTGGATCTTGTCAGGAAGAGAGAGTCTGAGTGTGACCTCCCACCTCCTACCAGAACACACAATATGCAAAAGAGGATCCATTTTAAAGGGAGAGCAAGACATACACTCCTCTCTGAAACAGTGCTACCTCYGTGCCGGAACACACTTGCTTTCTGCAGTAGTAGGTAAAGACATCTCTACTAAGGAGATGGCTGGTGCTTCAGAAACACCCCTGTCCTCGGGATATTTCTGTTTCCTGGCTCTAGGGGTTCCCCCTTCAGCATCTGGGGATTCCTGCAGGCATTGGGGAGCCTCAGCCTTATCTATCCAAAGGAACTTCAAAGACACGCACAACTGGTGTGGCGAAGATAGGGCACAGTTAGGTTGAATAATTTGTTACCTAAAAATGCTTCTGACAGATGGCAAGGCTGTTCTGGAACACTGTGAACATAACAGATTTTGGGACAGGGTGCTGAAGAGAACTGATTTTAGTGAAAAGTTGGATTTTTATCAAAATTACCTTTTTCACTCCAAGTGCCTGCTTTGCATAGAAAATTGCAAAGAAATTTCCAAAATTTGATAAGAAATACTGGAGTTATGGCTTGGATGTCATTATCCTTCATGGACCATTTGCTGCAACTGGACTCCATGTCCAACATGCATCATTGCCATGTTCCCATGATGTATCACAACAGCACAAGATGACAGAAAACCATCATTCACATTAAAAAAGCCCTGAGTTTAAGGAAGAGAATGGGTCATTTGCCCTGAAGACTTTCAAGTTCCTGAATCTGAGGTGGAAACCAGTCGCTTCTACCTTGCTTTTCCCCCCCTCCTCAAAAAAACTGCAGTTTTCCACAAGAAATAAAATATTCCCAATCCATTCTAATTACCAATGCATTTTCAGGCTACATTCCTAAAGAAATGAGGCTTAGTTGTTGGCAATATGTGTCCATTTATCCGTCCAACGGTCAGTTCTGCGTCCCTTCCCTTCCTGTCTCCTCAACGCCTTTAGAAACTACCCGACAGACAGGGAAGGGGGAAGGAGCTGTGAGTGCTGGGTGGGAAGAGGAGATATAAAAATCCTTAGTTCTGTTTTGATACTTTGCAACCACAGTACAGATCTACATGGCAGATCAGCAAGTCTCTGAGGTTTGGGAGGAAACACTGCCAAAAGATGGTGTTTCTTTTGCTTTAAAAAAAAAAGCTGAAACAGTTTATTACTAGGTGTTGTATCGCATCTGGAACTTTCAGTTTCAGTACTTACTTATGTGACATATATACCAAGTAGAGAAGGATCTTACTAAAACCTTCCAGGATGAAAACCTTCACGCTAGCCAGTATAGACGTTTTCTAGCAAATACAAAAGTGGGATTAGATGGTGCTGCTATTCTGACTCAAATGAACAGAAAAATTAATTAAAAGAAAAACAACCTCTTGAACAAAAACAGGTAAACATTAGCTAAAAACACGCTTAGTTGGAGATGGTGAAATGCTACAATATAGCTTACTGCAGTAAATCCGTTAAAATTCCACACACTTTTTAAAGCATATTTCAAGCATGTATTAAAGTATACATTTGTTTGTCTTATGATTATGTAGAAACTTTTTTCTAAGTAAGAACCTAATTTAGCTTTCTAGATTAGAGTGGAAACCAGTCTCATTGACTTCTACTTGGTACTTAGCTTTCTGCGTATCTAGCTACTCAGTTAAGACCTTACTGAATCTGTAGTGTCTACTTAATCCCTTAGCTTACTTTAGACTCCTTTTGTAAAAAGTTTCACTTAAGTGAGATGAAAATCACTGATTTCTGACACTTTACTGCATAGCTAGGAAAAAGGATCATGGGGCATGCGGCACAGCCTTGGGGAGATACTTGAGTTAAATTATATACATCTGTCTGCCCAAGAAAAGGTTTTCTATTTGTTTTGGAATGGACTTTTAATATATATTTCTCTTTTCCCAATTCCTGGTAGTTCTCCTGGCTTAGTTTCTACGTACATATTCCACAGAAGAGGTAAAGGTTACCAGTGTATTAATATTACTTCTGTACAATGCTGTATGTTTTCAATTAGGCTCACTCCCACAATGATTTCCATATCTAGCCACTTGCTCTTCTTATTTCCTGATAAGTGATGGCCCCTATCAGGAAGTCGGGGGTGAGTCTGTTACTGCTTTGAGTAAACAGCCTAAAGGTCATTTTAGATGTTAGCTTTGTCACTCTTGGTTCAATAGCCACCCACCATAGCTGTCACCAGTAAGCTGAAGTTAACCTCATGGAAAAATAGCCTTTAAGCGGGTCCTGTCATCTCATCAACAGAACAACCCACCAGTGGTCACTTAATGGTGGACTGAGGAAAATCCTATCAAATTCCCCTCACTGGCACCCGACAGAGGCATTTGGTCTGAGGTCAGGATCCAAGTGCTGTAAATCTCCCCTGAGGTCTGCTAAGGTTATGGGAAAGTCCTTGAGTTAATGGGATCTCTGAGTCCCAGTGTGTCCGCATGGGTGCCACAGTTCTCCTAGCCAGCGCTCAAGGACCTTTGTAATGAGATTTCCCATAGCACAAATGAAAGCAGCAGAAGGCATCCCAGCTACATGCATACAACTGACTTCTACAGTCATGGCTGTGTACCCTAGAATGTGAAGGGGTAAAACCCACGGCTAACGCTGGATCCCCACTTTGGGTGTCCACCAGCACAGCTGTTACACACGCACCACCACCCCCAACCTAGACTTCTGCAGGTATTGTTTCCTTCCTTCTGCTCCCGCAAGATTAATCAGTAGGAGGCACAGCTTTGCCAAAATAGATGCATCCATTGCTGGCGTGTGTTACCAGTACACACCATCAGTGAGCCTCCATCAGTAAAAGGTCATTACACTACTGACACACCTGGCCACCTTCTCCCACACACCTCTTCAGCATGAAAGCAGGAAGAACCCAGCAGACAGGTCTAAAGATACTATCATCCTGCAAAAGGAGAAGAGTTGCATGACTAGATCTAAGATCCAGAGCAAAGGCCAAAGTACCCATAGGGCTGATACAGCAAATATGCCTCGCGTTGACCCCTCTACAGATTGAAGTGACACATATCCCACGAGGGACACCACCACCCAAGGTAGAATCCAAAGTTCATTACAAAATGACCACTAACGCTTTCAGGAAACTTCCCATAAACAAAGGCCATTTTCTTCCCAAAATTAAGTACTTCAGGTTCCTAGGTTCTCATTTTAGGCACATGAAGATAAGTATTTCAAAGGTGATGGAGCAGATGACTCTCATTGAAATGGCATGTAAAAAGTTACTGTGGATTCAGGCCCCTAGGATGCTATTCTGATACTGCCTGGTGCTGCTTCTCTCTCCCCTCGTACCAGTGAGCAAACAACTTAGTGGCAAGGCATCTCAGACACTCTTCATCCTCCCCAGCCTGAACACAGTACCTCTGGTAACTGAGGCACTGTTGGGTCTTGCAGCGTCAAATCTATGCCCTGCTGGAAGACACGGTCTGTGTCCACTTTACAAAAGTGGAAAAGACACAGCACAGCCCAACCCTCCTTGTCCAGCTAGAGAGGTAGGTCTGAGTCTCTCCTATACAACGATGTTTACTGTTAGTAAAAAAGGGATTTACCCAAGTGAGGGGACAGGTTGTGCTGATAAACTGTCTCCACTTTTCTGTTGAGAGAGATACATGCTAGTACACGTGTTCTTAAATTTCTATACCAAGTGCACCTTGTATCATCTTTGTCTCACCTCTGTGTAGTCAAAAAAAAACCCCAGAACCCTGAATAACAGCTAAGGGAAGACAGCAAAAATATGTATATTCTTCAAAGATGCTGCTGTCTTTTCAGAGCCAGACACCCAGGCTACTGCATCCACCAGCCCCTTTGCTTCAAGACACATCCATGACAGTAGCTCCCAGAACATCCTGTTCTTCTTTTCCACCACACTTTGTGGGATCCAGCTGTAGCCATTGTGACCTCTGGTGCTTCCCTCACATCCAGCATGGGCTGTTCTGCTGCCCCTAGAGATGAAATTTCTGGTTTTTAGAAGTTATTCCTAGCACAATTCACTCAGGGTGGCATTATCATGCAGGTGCTAACAGATAAAAACTACTGAGGACACATCCCATCGCTCTTTTTCCCTCCCTCCACTCCACGGCAAACAGAGCTCAAGGCTTCAGGGACCTCCACAAAAGCAGTCAAGCCCAACTTCCACAGAGCCCTGGTATTGTATAGGCACCGTCATAGTTGTTTTCTCCAGACACAGGGCTCCATTTTCCAGTACATAATTTTCACTTTGCGCTAAACAGACAACAGAGTGCGAAAACTCCCTTTTTTGGGTTTGACATTATCGTACATACAAGAAAACCATCTGCAGTTTTCAGCTTCAGCTTTTGCTCCAAGTTGGGATCTTTCAGTTACTTTTCCCAATACGTTTTCCAGCCCAGACACTAATTCAGTCTACTCCCTACTCCAGCCGCTCTCTCCCTCTGTAAGCAACGTCTGCTTTCTAGCATGATGCAGGAGTCTCTAAACAGCACCAGAGCAGAGTGCTTATAATCCCAGGATGCCGTATCACAGATATATTCACTCCTTGAATCCAGTACTTACCCAAAAAGGGCACGTACATGACAGCTGCACAGCCCCAGCACTGCTCACTCATGAAGGGTAGAATAGCACAGGTGGGACTTCACTGCGGTCCGATATCACAACCTGTCATATCTTTCTCGTTAAAGGAATCTGGGTAAAGAAAACACAAGCTGTATTTAAGCAATAATACCTTCTGGGAATGTCTAGCAACAAGAAGTGTTCTGAGGAAGGAGCTGTGTCTCTGGCCCTTACCCTCATCAGTCAACAATTCCCAAGCTGACTGAGTTAAAATAGCTGACTTAAAAGTCATAATTGCTATTCGCAGCAGTAAAATACAAAAATGGGTTTTTTTAATGTACCTTTTAACATGCTGCAAAGTTAAACACAGCTTGCATGTTACCATGGATATAATTTCATGTTTATAAGACTGGTCTTTCCTGGCAGCTAAATGCCTGCATGGGAACAAACAGCAGAGCAGGATTTTGTTTGGCATTTTGCTCTGTTTATGATAACAGCTAACTACTTTTTCTATTAACAAGCTTTTGATTTTACTGGAGTTTCTCTAAGAACAGAGTTCATCTCATTGGCATTAAACTCATTACAACTGATCCTCCAGTTTGTGTGAGCAGATCCCTGAACTCAGTGGCACTAGTCATGAGAATCAGGGCCATAGGATCAAGTCCTAGGGTGTTTACATATCTGCCACGGCTGATACCAGACAGTATACAGTACATGAAAACATGCTTCATCTCTGCCTGATGAAGAGTCTACTCCAAACCCACAGCGCAGGGGTTGAGCTAGAACTAACTTTTATTCAGAGTAAAAACATGATAAATTCTGACTAAACTCAGGCAGTGAAGTTAGGTTTTCATTTGAGGAGAGGGGCAGTTTTATTCCGCAGGGTCCCAGGAAAAATCTCCAAAATGGAATTGCTATGTTCATTCATATCAACTTGAAATCAGCTCCATTCAAGAAGAAAGGCTAATGGAGTAAGAATAAAATCCAGACTGGCAGGAAGGTAAGTGTTACCAGCCTAGAACACCAAGTCTAAATGCCTCCTTCACATCCACATTTAATTACTCGTGCCCACATCTATTTCAAAACTGTGTGTGTATTCCTAGCCCTACTGAACGACTTCTGTGGCAAAAGTCACCTGGCCTTCAGTGGGACAACATTTCACCCCTCAGTGAATAAGCCCAGGAATAGCTTTTGGCTGCTGGTTGGTAACGTGTAGGATTGTAACAACTCAGCTGCTATTGCTAGAAGACCTGAAAATAAGATGTAATTGCACAGACAAATCCGGGGATTACACCACATCATGTCCCTCCAAATCACGCAGCCAGAGTGTTTACCTGTGTCTGTGTGTTGCTGTCATGATAAGATCAGTACCTATTTCAGTATCAGAGATGCATATCAGTCAAACTTGACTTCAGCTTTTGAAGTGGGTGGAGAGCAACACCACCCCTTTCCTGTACTGAAGTCTGCAACAAAACTGCATTTTACTCACAAACATATCTGTAGTTCTGTTGTGTTCTGACTTTTTAAAAAAATAATCTCATTGGACAGACACCACCAGCAAGTTTCTCCACTCTGTGGAGTGTCTTCACAGCCCTCCCACATAGTGAAAATGACTCAGACAAAGCTACTAAATTTAGGGCATTGGTATTCTACGTGTTACGCTGGTGTTCATACAAGTAATGCCTTAAACAGTAGATTTCTGAATTAAGCATTCAGGCATCTTTTCTGTGCTGCATCTGCCACTGAAACAGAACGGCAATGAAGGTGGGCTGAGGAGGAGGTTATTTGGATCGTGATTCGGGTTGTGTTTTGGCTAGAACTAAATGTGAATTTGAATGAGGTTTGCATGTACTTTTAGAAATATCTATTGACCCGATATCGTGACATTTGATCTCAAGCGATGAGATAGTGCAAGATTAGCTGCCCTTGGGAGATTCCCTTCATCTCAGGCAAGAGACTGCAGGCTTTGAGTCACAAATGGGGATGATTTCTCTTGGGATGACTAGACCAATTCCCATTTCTCAGCATTCAACTCGCCCATCTCTCTGAGGTTCCCCTCCTGCAAGRATGGCTCATGAAGCAGCTGCTGAACTGCTGGTTGCAAATCCATGCAGTCAATTAAATCGGTACTTCTGTAATTCAATATAAAAGTACATAGAATTATTGCAATTTCATAATTCGCAAATCATGCCCTGCTTCACAAGCAACAGCCATCCCTGTAGCAAGGGCAAGGTACTCTGGAAGAATGCAGTGGTAGCCAATTAAAGGTGAGAAGTTTTACAGCTATCAYTCACAAACCAGGGCTTTGCCATGAGGTTGGCCATGTGGTCACCACCCAGAAAAATGGACAGCAAGTCTCTGGCCATAAGGGGAGCAGAAGAAGCAATGAGAGGTGCAGGACAGGAAGGGGAAAGGGAGAAAGAGGAGTGCTAAAGCACCTTCTCAGTTAAGGCAGTCTTTCCTCTCTGCTTGCCTAAAGTCGCCAACGCATCAGTGTGAGATCGAAGTCAGGCCAGAGCCAGGCCAAGAGACGACACTCTCCTTCAGGCTGACCACAACACCTGCTGAAGCCAGCAAGAGTTTTGTGTGGGTATCTCAGGGAAGGACATAGAAGCAATGACTCATCTACTAACGAACTTTGGCTCTTTATCTGTGTGCCAGATGTCTCCAGAAGGGCATGGTTTTCTTAAATATTTTTGTTTTTTGAAACTGCTGAATAATCTTTACAAATATAGTTCGTGATCTGTTACCCAATTAAAACCATGCAATTGCTAGGAGCAATCTGAGCTGTTTACACTGCACACTTCCATCACATGCCCTTCCTTTGTTCCTCATCATTGGAGCATAACTCTTTAATAAAATTAGGTTCATGCAAAAACATTTTCAGATAATCTGCTGTAGCCTCCAGAAATGCTTATGCTAGTCTGATGTGCAGTATTTCTACCTGGGAAGTAGGGCATCCTTGTCTAAATTTCTGCAGAGCAGATAAAGAGTAATTTTTTTCAGTACAACCCAAAACCTGTACTTGTATGTACATCTGCCCTGAGGAGAATTTCCATAGTACAATGTTTATCCTTGTCCGGACTCCACCTGAGAAGCAAGGATCTTAAAAGTCCCCATAGTGCCCACTTAATAGAAGCTTAAAAACCCATGTCTAGAGGGGATGTGGAGGAATTATTTAATCTCTTCCCTTGCTCTAAGGCAGAATAAATAACTTAGACCATCTCTGAAAAATATTTGTCACCCTTGTTCTTGCAAAAATTCAGTCAAGAAGATTCTACTTTCTCCCTAAGTAATCTGTGCCATGATTTTACTACTCGTGCAATTAGAACATTTTTCCTAATGCTTGAGCCTTGTCTCTTTACCTTATCACCTCATTAGGATATTTGTCCAACCAGGCAACTTTGACTGGGTCAAATTACCCAGTCTTATTATCCAGATTTTGACTGGTAACCTAGTCAGAGAATATAATGAAGGATGATGTTGAAAGCCAAGATCAAGAGATATATCAAGATCAAAAGAATATCTGTATGATATCTACTGCTCACTCTTTTTTCCTTAGCTAGCTGCCCTATAAACTGGGAAATTAAATTAGTTTAACATTAATTACTCTTGGCAATTATATTTTTTATCATTTTACAATCTACATCTGTACAGACTGTCTGATAGTCTGTTCCACTATCTGTCCAGGAATCCAAACCTCCTTCTTAAGTGGATTCACATTTTCAGCTTCGTTAACATTCCCTTCTTTAGATGCGCAGGCTTAGTAAGACTCAACTAAAATAACTCCCTGATAACTTCTACCTCGTGAAACAGAGTTGCCTCAACATATCCCAAGATGGTGATACACTGAGGTTTTTTGCCATATTGCCTTTCCAAGCAATATCCCCATAAAGTGTCCATTGCCACTGGGGTTTGGCTACTAAGTGCTTCCAAGAATTGGTCAAAAACATCTTTCCACTCCTCCCAGGTAGGTGGCTTAAACTACACCCACCTGTCACAGAGGTTTTCTGTCACAAGGCTTTCTCTCTTTCTAACTTCACCCAGACAAGTTTGTCCCTCATTCATCCCACAACTTCAGAACAAGCATGGATAATGCTTCTCCATCTCTCCAAGCCTGTCCTTCCAGAATGAGCTGTGCTAATACTCCAGTCCTGTGACTTATCCCAGCAAATTTCTAACACGGCTATAAAGTATTCAATTTGATTCTACGCTACAACCTCAGGTCCTTTCCATTTTTCCCATGTTTGTATTGACATTGCCCTCTTAACCTTCCGAAGGTGCTACTGTAATATTCGCTCTTTTAAACTTCCCAATGTTTTTCTCCTATGTGTTCCTTAATTTTTACTTATCTAGGTAACTTTTGCAMTGGCCTCTTTCAAACTGGGCATATAAAGCCCTCTTCTCACGAGGCTGGTGTATGGTACAATGCGACGGACTCCTATTTCTTCATCACCTAAGTGCCACCTCTCCCCAACAGACCTGTGTAGGAACATCCGCTGTTATGTGGAAGGGAGGATCTCCTGTCAACAGCACCTGAGAAATTCATACCCTTACCTTCAAAATCTGACATTAGCAAGTGCCAAATATTTTATTTCCACACTTTTGATTAAAAAAATGAAGTAGTTTGGTATTCCTGAATTGAAACATTTCATTTCAATGCGTTGAATCAAAGCAAAATATTTTGCTTTGACCCAGTTTGACATCAGACAGTTTGTCTCATCCGTCCAGAGCGAGGCTCTCTGACCAAGGTTTTTCCCATGATCCAGCAGTACAGTAGGTAAGAAGGGAGACTGCAATGCACCCGTGGTTAGGTAATACAGGGCTGGGGGTGGCTATAAGAAATAATCAGGATATAATGCTACCTGTCCCAAAAATACCACAGCAGTTTAGGCAGATTGCTCATACTTAATATTAAGTAACACACAGCAACCCAGTTCAACAAACTGTTTTGAAATGGATCAAACTGACTCAAAGCAAAATATTTCAGTTATACCTTCCTGGTGAGTCCTTCTTAAATCACAGCTTCACAGAAACTTTGCATAAAAGTCACTTCAACACCAAGTATTTTTTAACATAATATAATTAGCAACTGTAGAAATAGATCAGTCATCATGACTTGCTGCACAGGAAGATCAGAACACTGATTCATACATACTTCATATACATTGAATTGCTTCAGGAACTCAGTACTTTTACATCTTCTCCATACCATGACAATTCAAAAGGAGGTCTTTGCTCTCCAATAGCTTGCACATGATGGGAAGTGATGCTAATCATGAGAACAACCAGAAAATTCTTTTGAGCCAATTAGATGGCACCAGTCACAATGACATTAGTCATCCACTCCTCAATCTGAGGAGAAGGAACCAAAATTATCATTCATCTACTCCTGAAGCTGCAAAAGACACAAGGGAAGTGTACTATTTCCCATTCTTATTGCAATCATCATCACACAAAGTGACACAAGCTGCTATTTTCTGCTCCTGTTCTCCTAGAAGAGCAGTGGTTACTCTCTGCACAGGTTTCAAAAGAAAGACTTTGATCTCATATAACTGCTTCGTCCTCCTTCTCCCTCCGTGCCTGATCAGCACATGACCAAGAAAGGAAACGGCACCAGAAGATGCTACACAGTAAGAATATATACAGCCTGATGCCATTAGCCTCTGCAGCTTATAAGGGCAAGATGACTGAGACGTGACTGCTGGTTAACAGTGACAGAAGAGAGAGTTGTCCTGTATGGTGCCATGACTCCGCACACCAGTGAGAATAACAAGAAGAGCATGAGAAGTGGTAACTGACGTGTAGAAAAGTGCACACAAAAGGAAAACCTCCCAAAAAGTTGATAGTGAAGCATCAGGAGAGGTTAACTGCAGAGGGTTCAAAGTGGATGACTTTAAGAACAGATCCAGGAAAAACACTGGAACAGAGAGACAGACTGCCCTGGAATAGCCAATCTAACAAACCACACATCAAAGTCTTTACACTGCTGAGATCAATGAGATATGTACCACTTACCTCAGCGAGCTGAGAGGTGGGGGAAGTCCAGGAGGAACTGACAGGCAGGAGAGGCTAACCAGACCCTGTGTCTCCACAGCAAGATGGTTTGGGCATCTCAGGGATSCTGGTGTAGCAATCTAGCTCACTTCCACCCACAGCCAGGAGACCAGACTACCTCGCAGCCCTGGTGAGCACAGAGACCTTTGTATATGATGTTGTCCCAACATGACAGGCACCCTTGAACCGCTCGACAGCTACATACATCTCCAAGGCACAGGCTGGCCAGCTCTGGATATATCAGCTCTTGAAGTCCCTCCAACACTTTGTTACTGGAAGACAGAGGTAGTGAAAAAGAGGATGAAAAATCAGAAACATCAACCCTTCTGACAGAGGGGTAAAGAGACCAAGTTAATGGTGAAGTAATATTCTAGAGAAGCCAAGGAAAGATCTGTGGCTTGGGAAGCCCAGACGCCTCCAACACATCTGAGGAAACTCTGCCAAGGTTTTCATGGCAATTGCTCCTCTGGAGTGACATTTTGGTTCACTGCCCAATTAGAGTTTGCCCTTGAAGGACTTTATGGGGTAGACCCTCAGCTAAAGTAAACAGTGCCACTGCTTTCTAGAAGCATGGCAATTTTGAGCAGGAGACAACTATGCCCCAGATCTCAGACTGGCAGGGAGGTTTTCTCAGGGGAGCTACACCTGACAGCTTCACAATGAAGGGAAATGTCATCCACCGCATGAAACTCCAATTCAACAAACAAATTTGAAACTGACTTTAGAAGAAGTCATGTTAACAGATGGTACCAAATCCAAGTGGCAAACATCACAATTCCTTCTTTACATTTCCCATCTTGTCTTTGTGTGTGCGTGTGTGTGTGCTTCAGCCCCAGAGGAACAGATTACAACTCAAGGTGTGGAGCTAATTAAACTATAATATACTAAAAGGAGATTTGGCTGTGTTGATAAATCTGGAGTGTGATAAAGCAAGATACTCCTCTGTAAACACTGAGATACCTCCCCAGGATTTCTCATAATTATGAAATAATTCAGATTATCTCCAGAAGCAGTCTTAGATTTGAATGCCAACACTAGAGAGAATGAACTAAAGCATGCCTRAGCTAGATAAATTAGATCATCTAAGACCATATATATATATATATATGTATGTATAAAAAGATGACAAAGAGGGCCAACTGGAATAGTAACTGTGTACTGCAGTTGTTGCTAGACCTTACCTTTCTACAGACAGCTGTACTGAATCCAGTTTCATTCTCTTCAAAAGATGGTATCTAAAACTTCCTGATTTGTCTTTCACACTATGCACTAGAAATAACTTGACCACGGTGGAATAAGACTCACAGCAGCCCTCTTTTTCCCAGAGAAAGAGAGATTTTCCATAAACTGTAAAGATACACTCTTAATTATGTTCCAGTGCTCATTTATAACAAATGCCTGTTTGCACCATGCTAGCAACATAAAAGGTCTCTAACTCTGAGGTGGCCCCTGCTTTGCCYGGTATGAATAAAGCAGCACTGATCTAAGAAGTGCTGATGTGTCCCACAGGAAGGTGAACAAACTTTCAGTGCAGAGCATCTTCATACCAGTACACTTTTAACTTCCCAATAGGAAAAGTGCTTCAGTAAAGAACACTACAGCCTCTAGCTGACCTAGATACACTGCTGGCATGAGGAAATCAGGAGTGAGGTTTCTGACAGATGAACTCAGTCCACCTTCTACTAGACTTTAAGATATTTCCACCCTAGCTGTCTCCGTACATCCTGCCAGAAGTCACAGGTGCCCTTGCAGAGTCAGCAAAAGGGAACCTCTGTCTGTGTCTCATCATGCAAGGGATGCTCACTGAAGATGTGGCAAAGAGGAGCTCTGGGCATATACAGTATGCTCAAGCATCTGCAGCACATCGATCTGTCTGTGGGCAACAGCTGCCTTTGCAGACATGCAGCACTCCAGGCTCTCTTCATGTTCACTTGCATCTAAATATTGCTAATTGGAAATTAAACTCACATTTCCCTGGCTCTGAGCTAGAAAAGCATGCCCCTTTAGCCTAAAGTTAATGCCTAGTCTAGGCTAATCATCCCGGCTCTCTCCATCACCAACAGAGATGGCCAGGATTGCTAGATGATTCACTGTCTTACATACCTGATGAATCACTCTGGCTACCTTCAGTGATAAGGGAGAAACACTCATACACTTTGCTTAGACTAGATCCCTAGCCTTCAGACAGCTCAAGCAGGATAAGATACATCCTACCTGGATGATCTTTTTCTTTTGAATGTGTCCAATGGTCAAGACAAATGAAAAAGGAACTCAGACTGCAGCTTCTTGACACAATAACCATATAAAACTATCATGAAAGCAGTAATTGAACAACACTAATATTAATGACAACAACAGAAAAGGTAATTCTCATAGAAGTCAACAGCTGTTCTACATGAAACTCAAGTGTGCAACAGCCTACCTGTGTGTAGACGTGTATCGCACATATGCCCAATATGAAGGCCACTGCCAAATCACATGCTGAGTATGTTTTCAAACAGAGAAGAAGAGGAGCCATTGGCCCAGGGGCTTGGAAACCAGGTCATGAGATTCATTCTGCATGATCTTCGTATCCTGCATGAAACTTTCTGTCCAGAAAAATACCTGTAACCCTGCCCTTTCAACATAGCTTTGATTTATTTCTTTGGCTTGGCTTCTGCAGTACTTTCAACCCTTCCGTAGAGAGTCTGCTTGGGCCCAAGCTGAATAGCTGGGGAAGCAGCAGGGAAGAACCAGGCTCTGCCAGTGTGAAAGCAGCTAGACTCTCTCCTGCTGGTTTCAAAGCTCTTGCAGGGGCACACCAGGCAGGGTGGGCTGCCGGGCTTCTCTCTGCAATAGCAGCATTGCCAGGAAGCAGAAATGACCCAAGGGATCCACAACATCGTACAGAGGTACAAGACTTGCACGCAGTGACCTTGTGCTCCAGTGATCTTGGAGCAGCTGCCCATTTTGCAGTGGGGGCTTCTGCCATGCCCATGAGAGGGCAGTTCAAGCCCCACTGGAATAGGCCCAGGGACTGGATCAAGTTTGACTGGCTCTGAAATACCCAGCTRTGCGGTGTGACATGGCCCTTTATCTCCTGGGGGGGAATGGGATTTTGTGCRTTCTCATTCTAAACACATAAAGCAGGTAGCTAGATGAAATACGGCACAGTCAGGCTCTGAAAAGGCTTCTTGTAAGTGTGAAGACTGCAAGAGACATACATCATTCTTCATTTAACACTTCGTTGATCATTGACTTGTGGATTGTTCTCCCTCTGAAAAACTCTAACTATTCTTTTTAAATGGGAATTTTGACCAGAGTAATTGAGATGCCTTTAAACATAGATTTGGCATAGAGACTGCAATGGCAGTGAGATACCGATCTGGCTGGGCTTGTACCTACCTTGTGGCTGAGGCAGAACTAGAAATGCCTATGTCAGCTACAGTTGGAAAGAAAAAGGGTTTCTGTTTGAGTCAGCACACGGCATCAGGCAGCCAGGCACTGACTGCTCCACGAGGCTCCCCAAGCTTAGGAAAGCATCCCTCATCAACCAGCTTTGAAAAGATCAGTCACATTCAAGCGTATGCCACCAACTGAAACATGCTTATTATGCAATATAAAGTGAACGCTTTGAGAGCACTACTTACAGCAGTTTGTCCTGTACAACTCCTTATAGGATCCTATTTCCAAGGCTTATAAATTAGCCAGGCTGTCTAGACCAAGTTCTGTATGTGCTGCGGATAGACACACCACAAACCAAGAGCAGGAGGAGGACACAGTCCTGCAAGTATTTCATAAATAATAAAAATCAGCATATGAAAAATGGGAGAAGAATATCAAGTGTACGCAACATTCACGACTTATACCTAGCACAAATGCGTGCACACACTTCAATTGACTTTCTTGTCACTTGGTCCACATTTGACCTTGCAATGTTCATTCAAGTAACAGAACTGCTTCAACTACAAAGTCATCTTTCAAATAACGTTTTCCAATTAATAATATGCTCCCACACTTAAATTAACCAAACTTTTAACTACCCTTTAACCTAGTATTTTCATATAAGTATAATACCAGAATGGTAGGGAAAAGAAAATATTATCTATTTAATATAAACATATATTTTAATAATTGACAGCACATGTCAAAGTCAACAAATCACAGAGCTCAGGCAATGCAATGTAGTACGTGTTTTCATTCCATGTTATCGGTTTCTTAACTTAGCAAACAGGGGATTTTTGTCTGCATTTAAAGAGGAAATCAGAAAATCAATACTAAATTTTCTGTAGAAGGGAGAAGCATAAAATTACTCAAGTTACCACAGAAACAAATTTAAGCAAACTGGTGCCACAAATCAAGTAATTAGGCAGAAAGAAGAATTAAATCTCTTCAAAAATTATTGATTTATGATGCTATGTCAAGTTTGGGACGTATATATTTATTATCTTGCAGCCTCTATYCCTTCAACACTTAGAATAATTTTATTCATGTCTTTCTAATAAAGGGGAACTCAGCTAAGTCCAAGTAGTGAACAGTAAGACAATACTCTGTTACATTTGTCTCTCCCTTGAGCAGTAGAGAGCACATTTCATGTCAAATTATTCCATGCACAGGGAACACTGCAATACTGGGTACATACAACCTCACCACAGATTTCATGATTAGACTCCTGTGTATACCCCGGAGCAGCCTGATAAATTTAAATTAAACTGCCATCAAGTAGACAGGGGCAGTGTTTTGACTCTTGCCCTAGAGCACAGCAAGAAACGTTTCCTTGTCTTGTAGCAATGGTCACTTACGTTTTAGTTCTTTTTTAACCAGACAATAAATCACATCTTTTATGCAGATGTCCCAAGCACACAGGCAACTATCCATCCGTAACTCAAAAAAGAGTGCTACTGCTACCAACTTTCAGTATCTGCTAATTACACTGAGCCTTTTGAATTACCTGAACAATTGGCATATAAAGAATAAGACGGATGCTTAAGTGACCCCACAAAGAAATAACGTCTGTCACCTGACAGCCAAATTCATTAAACATGTGACATGTATTAGCACCAGGACAGTGGTGCTTACATGTGTTAGTTACGTAGATTATTGTTCTCTACAGAAATTACATTACTCCAGTGAATAGAAACATGTCATTCAAACAAACAGTGAATAATAGATGGTGTAAATCCATAGGTTGTTGTGGGTATTAGATTATTACAGAGGGTCAAATTCTGTTTTTGTAAATGTATTTGCAATACTTGCTAAACTCCAAAAAATACGAAAAAAATCATAAATCTCAACACAGAAATAGCACAGCACTAGTTCAGCATGGCACTTGTAGAGAAATCATGACTTCAGTTCACTGGTGAAGAGGGTTTTCACTGGACACACACACAAATGAAAAATGAACTAAAACCACATGTACTGAACTCACCCAATGAACAAAGCAGGGCCAATACAGAGAGATTTCCAGTTGCATTGCTGCCATGTGCGGGACTGAATTTCCTCAGAGGGCACCAATATCATAGGGCAGCAACCTGCCAAAAGGGTTTCAGTGCCAAGGGCTGCTTCTGTAATCAAATCTGGCAACCACGCGTGCTTTTGCAAACATTAAAAAATGATGAGCAGAAGAGGAGGGAATGGAAGTTTCCCATCAGCTTCTTTTGTCTCACCCTTACTATGTACAGGTTTTGCTCAGAGCTTTGGGGAGGCAAAGCTGGGAATATTTGCTCTGATGCTATCCTTCAGAGGAGAGGTACTTTATTTCTGTGCTAGGTTAACATATTGTGCTATGTATTTGCCTTATTTCGGAGTTCGTCCTGCCAAGAAGCAAGTTTTCCTAAATACCAGAAGCAGACAGAGAACTTTGAAGGTTTAAATCCTTATGCTCTTTTAGCTGGACATCAGCAACGACCATTTCTTCAATAACACACAGTGCAAAGGGTTGGTGTTTTTACTGTAGGACTATAATCTGATAAGGACCCAAGACTCGAGCCAAATCTCAGCAAAAAGAGAAAGAAGAAATAGTATGTCTTCCTCTTTTTTTTTCTCCTTCCTCTACACAGAACATTACCAAACTGGCCTTTAGTGTAAGTTCAGCTCACAGAAATTATTCTTGAAAGCCCATTGGTGGAGAGTCCATTTCCTTCTCCTTTCAGGTTGAAAAGGAAACTTTCTGTGAGTTTACTGTAATGGAGTGTTTGTCTGTATCAGAAACAGCCTGACCTCTCCAGCCACAAGATGAAATACCAGCAGCCCACTCTGTCACTAGTTTGCTATTAGGAAATTACATGGGAGGAAAGACACAACACAAAATTCACAGGGGGAAAAAAAAAAAAGAAAGAAAAAAAAGACATCAGCAGTGGTGGGAGTGAATGAACAAGCTTAATAATGAAGCCAGTAAAAAGGAAAATACCCTCTGGCCAATTGATAATAGAAGGTTACTTGAGGCAAAGGGTCAGATCCTGAGCAGTGTAAAGTGGCCCAGCTCCTCCAACCGCAGCAAAGCTACGGTGATTTATAGCAGCTGCAAAAAGCCCCAGGAGACAGAAAAACATAAAAATGGAATTGGAGGCCCACATTTTGAGAAGCTTCCACTCACTTTCAGCACCAGACTGAGGTACAGAGGTGACTCTGAGGGTTTGTTTCTGCGGGGGAGTTCCTGTGAAGTAAGCTGAAGTGTAAATTTACACTGCATTTACTGCTGGGTCTTTAAGTAGGCTGTAAATTCATAGCCTAGCCTATTTTKCAGGGTTTTCCCCAAGTAGATAAGCCCTAAATTGGCCTCCTAATTGTGGAGGCAGACAAAATAAATAGATGTTTTCAAAACTACAGACCCACACAGGAATCTCTCTATTGCTTGCAGGGGCAAGTGAGTACCGGATAGCATGTATTGTAGTCCTGCAAGTGCATGGTGCCCTTCTTTCCTCCATTCACTCCCAAAGCCCCCTCCCATCATCTCTCTCAGCATCCCTGCACTTCAAGACACACCTTCAAAACCCCTAGCCCTGCCTCAGCTTCATGCCAGATTTCCATACCTTGTCCCCTGGCTCTTCCCTTCCCCATTCCAGTTCCACATCTGGAGGTCCATGTTCTCCTTACCTACTTTCCCCTGACCCTCCTCCCCCCTTCAGGGGGAGCAGTAAAACTGTCCTGGTGCCAAGGTGTCTCCTCCTACCAGTTCCTCGCCTATGAACCAACCTAACCATGTCCTGTCCATTCACGCCTCACCCATTCCCCAAGGCACTGGATCCTTGGGTTAATGGATGCCCTTTAAAACCTCCTTTGGAAACACAAGGTTCACTCCCTGCAGACAAATGCCATGAAGCTGGGCAAGATTACTCACACTTTCTTGGCTGAAAGATGCTTTTACATGCAGCTGAATGGGAGGCCAGAGGCCTTCAGCAGGAGACAGAGGAAGCAGCTAGTATGGTCATAGCTTCATCAGGGTCCTCAGGCTGGGCGGTTTGGTCTTTAGCAAGCTAGGGTGAGCAGCTTGCACCACACGAGGCCTGTGCCGTTTCCCTGGGAGCCGCAGTGAGGCTGTAATAGAGCAAAGCATTTACGCCTTGGCTAATCTGGGACCTTGCACTGCTTGAACAGCTCCCTGTGCTGTTCTGCTGTGCTGGCTCAGGGACTCGCTGCACCAGTGTCAACGGAGTCCCACCTGTGGCCGTACCACTAACACACAGTGACAGCACTATATCCTGAAGGATCCTTTTCAATAAATCAGTTTAGTAATATCCTCTGCCACCCGATGCAAACGTCAGGTTTCTCAAAAGCAGCTTAGAACACTCCCCTTCAATGAAATCCCTGGTTTTGCAATGCATGAAAAAGAMAGTCAGTTAATGCTTAAAAGTTTGAGCCCTAAGATCGATGAGGGAAGCAAAAAGGCATAAAACATCTTTTGATATCAGCAGAAGGAACCAGCCACAGTGAACAGTCATCACATACGCTACAGTATTCCATACCGTCCTTACCTGCTGGAGCAGGTAACAGTGGTCTGAAGAACAGGAACCACTTGCTAACAGGTACAAGACTGAAAAAGCTACCTGAGAGATGCAGGTCACAGAGCAATGACCCTTCCAGCACTTGACTAAGTATAAGTTTCATCTTTGATGCGTATGAAGATTCTGCACAATAAGCATCTTTGAGCACAGAAAGAGCTCAGCACCCTTTAAGAGCTAAAATCTATGCTGCAGACCATTTCCTCCATTCCATTACCTCAAGTTTTCTTTGTGCCCTTTTTCTTTGTACCATCTGCAAACATTTGTGCAATTGAGTTGTACCAGCAAATGCACTTAAAGAAAGCCAGCATCTGAGCTTCACAGAACAGTCTTCAGGGAAACTGAAGTTTATATTAGCTCAGGAGCGTTTATTTTGGAAGTGTCTGTGCAAACAGACATCCAAACAGAAAGCACCAACAATACAATAAGAGCACCCAAAGCCCACCAAGCCAACACCGTGATTAACAATGGCTCACAAAACAGTTTCACATCAATCCACGGAGTTAAAAAAGTAATAGAAATTTGAAAGGTACATAAATACCAGAGAACAGCAATTGCATCATCAACATGATGCAAGTAGAAGAGAAGGTTGGATACTCTGGAAAAATTCTTCTGTGTGAATTATTCACTTAGCTGAAATAATTTCTCTTTCCTTTTCATCTTGCCCTGTTCAGGAAGAAAACCATATATTTGAATATGGGATACCATATAGTATCCTCCACATACGGTACAGCACTTGCTTCCCACTCCAGGACAAGACATTCAAACTGGGCCAGTCACATTAGAAAATGGAGTGCAAAAAGGTGGTTGTGTTTTACATTCTGAAATGTGAAAATCTGAGGTTTCAGAGATGATTATGGATGTTACGTTGATCTTGTATCACTATCATCAATGATTCCAAAGCCACAGCAGCAAGGACGCTTACCTGCTCCCCTATGGGCTCCATATGCAATATGTCTACTATGACCGGACTCAATCTCATGCACAGCCAGGATGAAACGGTATTAGTGCCATGCGGAGGTGGACAGAGAGCCACTCTTCAAGTCACAATGTATGTAACAATGGCTGCACCAGCTCCCTCCTGATAGCTCTACTCAAAGGCTGTGCTAGAAGGTGAAAAAACACCCTGCGTGATCACGTTATGAAACCTTGTCTCATTGCACATATGCAAAACAAGGCTGAACTTCCACTGCAAAGACAACCTTAGTTCAGACACTTTGCAGTTTCTGAACTCTTGGTGACCCGAATATTTGTTAATCAGCTGCAACGTTATTAGCATACCCATACATCTATGTCCTGCATTTTGGATGCCCTGTACCATTTTAAAAGTACTGGTATTTGAAAAGAAGGATGGCCCCAAGCAACTAGCTTACCTCAGCCCACAGCCTCAGGCAACCCATGCAGAATCTGAGATACACAACAAATTACTGGAGTACAGGGAGAAAATTATGGAGATGTAGGAGAGTAGTGTAAAAAAGAAAGCAGACAATGGGGGTCACTGCATGAAATAAACCTGTACATACCAGTATTTCTCTCTGCTGAACAACAAGACGACACAGGGTGTGAAGGGAGTAAAGCTGTGTTTTCACAGAGGTAAACTGTAATAGGTTTCCATCTTAGGTCTCAAACCTATTACAGCAATATTTTGTTTACTCATATGATGTATCATTTGAGATAATGTACCTATATAAATGTATGAACTTTTGAAAGAACATTTTATGTTTTTAATTTTCAGGGTATAATTTCTTTCGTTTGTAGCTTTCCCAGGCTATAGATTTCCTGTCTAGCATCTCTCTCTTGGTGTTTAAAACTCCAGAGCCAAGCCACTCTAAGTCCTTACTGAGCCTACCACTTACATGATAACAGGGATAACCACCAGCATATTCCCTAAAAAGGGCACCCCAGAGAATTCAGTCATCAAAAAACATCCACCAAGGCAAAGGAGCAAGGCCCTTCACATTAATTTAACAACCCGCTATCCCCTGAAATCATTGTCAATACTAACCTATTTATCTAGCAACTAAACAAATGTATATGAGTTTCCTATGCAATAACACACTGATTAAACCTTAGAACATTTCAGGCAGGGCATATTTCTCAAATAAAAATCAGACCTTATTAAGCCTCAAAGGAAATTCCACATAAACACACAGCATCAAAAAGCCAGAAGCATGTAAGAATTCGGTCTTAGTTTCAGTCGAAATTCAGTGAGTCCTTTTCAATTGCTTCAGTTGCAACGTTTTCAGAAGCATAGAGAACTGTCCTTCGGGAGCTAACCAGTAAAAAGAGCACGGCTCTCCTTACACCATCACGTAGTAGGGAGGCCTTTACGCCCTGCTAAATGTAAAATATTTTAGAAAAACAAAACCAGGAAACAAACTGGGATTTGGTCAAGAGTTCATGCTGGCTGAATCACTGTGGTGTGGAAACCACCAGCTCTAAAGATGGAAAGTCTGGAGCCATTCATTGCCTCAAAGAAAGAAAAAAAGAAAAAGAAAAAAAAAAAGGCATTAAAGACCCATTTGGCTTGCTGGTAAGCTCCCCAACATCTGAAACACAGGAAAGGCTACCTTTGGATAGGTGCCCTGACGTTTTTCCTCCTCATGTCTCTCTGAGCATGGCCAGCAATTTGATCTGCATCATCGTTTTTCATATTGGGTGCAGTGAGAATTGTTTAAATGTCACTCCCTGACTCAACATGCAGAAATGTTGTAGGGTCATGGCACTGCTTCTTCCCTCCACATCCTGCACCTATTGCCCTCTTCTGCCTTTCCCCAGAAAAAAAAAAAAAAAAATTCTACATACTTTACAGATTGAACATGGCCAGTTTCTAAGTAAAGATTCGTTCAGACTTCTCTGGATTGCCTTTTGTTATCTGAGAGCTTCCAAGGAAATATGGCTCAGAAGCAATTAAGGCCAACTGTTCTTGGACAAAGACAYACAACGAGAGTATTTAGCGAGGCAACACAGTCATTTTGAAAGAGGCCTGGAAAATCCTAACATTGTTAAAATTTATCTTCACAACTGCTGACAAGATCTAGTAAAGATATTTGTGTTCTGCTTGTGCRTTTCATCATCTTTCATAAGCCAAAATCTTATTAGCAAATCATTTCAGCAAAGTTCAAAAGCCAAACTGTTGTGTATGCCCATTGCTTGTAGCAAGGATAACAGTTCTTGACAATAACCTATTGTCCATACGTTTTTTCCTTTCCTTGTTTTCAAAGTACTGGCACCCATAAACATGCTATACTTAGGTACTAAACACATTTGTCTCAGCTAATCATCACATTATTTGACACAATCCTGTCACTAAAGCTAAGAATCCTATCAGCTTTCTGATAACATTCAGACTCACCTGATCGCTGTATCTGCGGCAGCCTTTTTGGCTGTGCTGGATGGGACGACCAAGAGCCGCAGCAAGAAAGGAATATAACTGTGCTGCAGAACAAGAGGAGAGCTAGTCCAGCAGCTAAACATCGTAAGCTGAGGAAACCCAAGATCAGTTCTGCAACGAACTTCCTTACACAGACTTATCTACATCATTCATTCTCTCTGTGCCTCCACTCAGTAAAATGGTACTTTTATATAACAGGCTCTGTGAGAATAAATACAGTATGAAGTGGCACACTGACAGGGAACGTGGAAATACCTCTGAATCTGTGATAACTCCCCATTACCAACCAGTCATTTTTAACACTCAAAAATGAATGATTCCAGAGAATGTTAGACTCACAAAAGACTGAAGAATCAACACTGTTTCCTGAACTGAATTCAGTTTTGTGAGTTTAAGTTTAAAAGGGTTCATTTACCATAGTGATTCCATTTGGAAAGCAGTCTTTGAAAATTATAAGCAGCTTTCTACAGAGCGAGCTGCCAGCTAGCAGCAATGTTATTTCATACCACTGGTCACAACGACCAAGGAAGCCTTTCAACACAGCAAAGCATGTTCCAGGATGTCTTGAGAAAAAGATCTATAAAAACTGCGCATCGAAAACCTGGGACTCTTGTGCATTAGTTTTGCACACTTCTTAATGGAGCTGGTGTTACAAAGTGCTTCTAGCCCTATCAAAATTTCACGGGTAATACGTCAGGAGGAAATCCATCCTGAAATACTACGTTACAGTAACCTTAAGATAGGCACCAACTTTCCCAAAGAGTTTGTTATCCTGAGGAGAAGGCAGACACTGCAAAGCTTTAGCTAACTTCACTGTCACCTTGCATACATCTAAAAGGCATTTTTGTCCCATCTGGAGTGAACTTAGTCATTGGATAATATTGTTTCATTGGACAAAACCATCCCACAATCCTCCTTCTAAGGTGTATGTTAAGGGGACTGCATCTTTTTTATTTTTTTAAACACACCTACACACCTACCTTGCATCAATCATTCTCCCTTTCTCTTTCCTGGAGGGCTTACCCTGCACTACAGGTCCTGGTGACCTCTTCAGGTGCTGTGCTCCTTTGGGCTTTCACTGCTCTCAGCTCCACATGCTGCCAGCATCTGTAACGTGAACTAGTGCATTCTGAGTACGCCCTCCGCCCTGTCCCATGTCATCACTCCCACTCCAGAGTTTGGCAGGGTGCATCTACATTAGCGTTCAAGTTTGGAGCAGCAGTGCGCTTTTGAAGCCAGACCCTCAATCGCCCCACTTACCGTGCTTTGCTGTGCATCACGGAGCAGTCCCCGAGCGCGTGGACCGGATTCCTTTCAGACGAAACTAAGCTGGAAGAGGTACCCCGGCAGCACGGGCAAAGCACACCAGCCCCACGCAGCACGCAGTCCAGGGCACCTCACTAGAGCTGCAGCTCTCCAGGTCCACTCCTAGTTGCTACTATACTTGCTTGTGGAGAAATTGCCTTGGAATATCAGACCTTCATTCTCCTTCAGGGAAACTTAACAAACCCTCTCTACTCCGTACAACCACCCAAAACTCACATTGCTCCCCTCCACCCTCCCAAAAAAGCAGCTTGATGCCTGTCTTTTCAGATATTTACCCAACCAGGACCTCCAGTGGATCATAACATTTGAACTGTTACCATTTTGGACTAGTCTTTGTTAAAACTGTCTGTCGTCATTTAGGTCCTTGCTTACCTGCCAGTATTCTGCCTCTCGCCTCTTCCCTTTCACCTATTTCTACTCTTCCTTTCTTTCTTTTTGACTCTCTTGTTCTGTTTTATGATTTTAGTTACAAATAAAGCTCGAACTCATCGCTAACACCAAATTCATCTGAAATAACTCCTTCCTCTTCTGTGATTTCTTTGATTTTCTGTGACTGAATTTCTACGCAAGTTCTACCAGTGCAATCTGGAACTTCACGCTATCTATAGAGAAATCATCTCCCCTTATTTCTCAGTTAGCTGCAGCACGGTCTTTTCCTTTGTGGGCCAACCCAGGACCGCGGAACTGAATGGAAGGACCTCAGCTGACTGCAACAGGCAGTCCCCTAAATGCACTTAATGAAGTCATTCAAACAACTGATACCATTTGTGTTAAATTTCATGACTATATGACATTCAGAGATAACCATGTATGTTCTGTGTCTTTTGCGAATACGTTTTTCCTATTATACAATCTGAAAAAATACTGGTTTTGTTCTAATGTAATTGTAAGAATCAAATTTATATACAAGACCTTTAGAAAACAGAGACCCACCTCTAAATGCAAAGAACAAACATTTGCATTACCTATTTGTATTAAAATATGCAGAAATTTCCAAAGTATTCAGTCAACTTATAAATTTTTATAACTTCTTCAAATTGTTAACATTTTTTTAACACACAGCATTATTTCAGCTTTGTGGAAGGCTCAATAACAATCTTTCTGGTCTGGAAAAAAGGAAAGAACATTATAATAAAGAATGCAGAATAAATAAAAACAAAACAGTACAAGCCGTACATCCACGCATACAAAGACAACTTTCATGGTGAGCTATAAGCAATTATAATAACACAATGTGCTGCATGTTGATTTCACCAGTGAAAAGAATTTCTCCAGTTATTGAAGACTTTCCTGGCAGAATTTCAGAAAAAAAAATCTGACATTCTCCCAATCTGACTTCTGTGCAATGCAAGTCATGCACATTTTAAACACCGATGAATAATACTGCCTTTCTTCTGGGAACTGTTAACAGCTGTAGAAACTATTATAGCCTGCTTAAAAGCATGTCTCTGTAGTCAATACTCTCCAGACACTTAGCAATACTAAAGCTATTCCTGGGGCTAAACTAGAATTGCTATGTGAGTACAAAGTTTGATTTATGTTGAAATGAAACAACAAACATCTGATCTTTCCTTTTTTAAATAGCCATTCATATAAACACGAGTATCAGCTGCATAACCAGAAAGTGATGTACCGAATTTACAGAAACTAGACAAAGGAAGACCACCCACAGTTACCTTCAAGAAGAAAAGATTTGTCAGAGGGTGAAAGATTGCTGGTGAAGATACTTTGTACAGTCGTRGCTGCCCTAATGTCCTCATGGTGAGGCTGTGGTTTATGAGAGTTATGTTTCATGAATCTAATTTTTCAAGTCTTCTGAAAGACACAAAATTGTTCAGCAGCCCAGTACCATATCTTGGCAATGCTCATCATCAGCTGCTCTCAGACTGATCACAGGCTCAGTGGACTGCCTAATAAAATCGTCCAGATGCATCCAAGAGGAATGGCCTTTGTGTGCTAATGTTATTCTTTCGCATCCCAAAGCACAGGTGGGAACAGGAGAAATGCTCAGTTGTGGTTCCTCTGACATTTTTGAAACGACGACTGGGAAGAGAGAGGAAAAGACGCCAGTGGAATAAGAGAAAACCTTAAAATACATATAAAATTCCAGATACGCTCTACGGATTCACGTACATTACTAAGATGTGCTGAAAATCCAGTTTTGATTCCTCACTCCAACAAACTGCCATCAAAGTTCCTTTATTTTATAATACATTTTCACCTTTCAAGAAATGAAAACACGTAAGTAATACAATCAGATTTGTGGAGGGTTTGTGATCTCTGACAAAGATAGCAATTAATTTGACCAATGACAATAATAAAGTGAGGGTTAAGCTAACTTGAAATAAGACACTCTTCCTCCAGAAGAACATCACAAATTGATCAGGAAGAMTTTAACAGCCTCAAATTAATGCTACAACTTCTTCTAGATTAATTTTACATCTTTAGCTGTTAAAGTATCTAGAAAGGTGAAAGATAAGCTAATCGTTCAGCTCATTGCTAGTTTTTCTTCTGTCAGTAAATTACCTTTTTTAAAGCATCACATTTGCATCTTCTAATGAGAGCTCTTTAGGGAAGTTTCAGTGTGCACCAGTATTTCCCCATGTTGCACAGGTACGCCTCCATCTTCTCCAGCAGATATGCAAGCACCAGAACAGCCTGCCTGCCCTTCAGCTGCCCCAGATTTCATCAGAGCTCTCCACACACAGTCTCAGTGCTTGSCTGGGGAAAACGCTACCGGGTCGTGCCTATGGCAAATTCAGTGTTGCTTTCTGAAAAGCCGCTGTTGTTAGTTCCACCAGCTAACCTTCACTCTGGGCATAGCCTTTACTAAAAATGCACGAGCAGTGCAGCTGCCCAAGGATAGGAACTCACTCTCACTAAAAGCTGCATGGCCCACCACTGCTGTAATGGGACTGTGCAAGACTCCAGAGGCAAAACAAAGCTTGAAATTCCAAATGCAGATCTAACACACAGCAGAATTGCTGTAATTCTCTTTACTTTCGGGTCAAATTCAAGTTCTTGTGCTGGGCTTGAGACCACTGTTATTTTTGGGAAAACTCCCTTTGACTTTGCTCAAGACCCCAGTTCGCATTTACACAGTCCTGTCGCAGGCTGCTCCCGACCCCTCTGCTTTTCTTCCTCCCTACTCACTCTCTCGCTCCCTCTACTTTTCTTACTCCTTTTGTTCTTGCGTGTCTCCTTTTCTTCTCCGTGCTTTGAGCCTTATCCCATGCTGCCCTCTGGGCTAAGATGTCTCTCCCTGGGAGGGCTTTGGATGTCCTATCTCCATAAATCTGGGAGAACACTCAGATTCAATGGGAGTAAAGCTGGCTCATATCATTGGGCCTCTCTTGCCAAGTATCCTCTGTCCTTCCTCCTGCCTCTTTGAACAATCTCATCCTGTTATTATTTAGCATCTGTAACTTCGCTCCCTTCTTCTCCTTAGCTGTTGGCCTACATTTCGTATTTGCTAATCTTGCCATACTTAGACTGAGAGCTCCTACAGGCAGAGTACAAAGTGGCTGGATTTTTCCTTCCTTTGCCTATAAAATGGTGTGCTATTTAAATGTTTTCCCATAACAATGGAAAGAGATGATCAATTTACAACTCTAAAGCATATGGAAGGAGAAGGTGTGCACATAAGGGGGAAGAGGACCCACTATTTTCTTAAATTTTAATAGGTACCTAAGAAATAACCTTTTTTTCCCAAAAACACTGACCATATACAATGCAAAAAGATATTGTTTAGAAAAAAAGCATAAAAAAGGCACCAAGGTTACCAGTAGCCATTGTATCCTTTGGTCTGGGAATTTCAGCTGGGCTCTGATTCTTAATTCAGCACAGTCACAAGGCAACGCTGCAATTACAATCCTCCAGGGACTGCAAATGAAAAAAAAGTTACATTCAAATCAACCGATTTCCTAGGTCACGCATTTGAGATCAGGGCAGCAGGGAACCAAACAGCCTTACAAAACTTACAAAATAAGTACAAATCACACAACTAGGAAATTCTCACAGGTATTCTCCTAACACCAACTTGATTTGCTAAACTCAGTGGTCAGTAGTTCCATTGAACAGAGTAAGAAAAATCAGGCTGTGGGTTACAAGGGCAGATAATTTACAATGGGAGGCTGCCAGTGGACCACATGGAAAATTAAGCAGCTTGGACTGCAGACAAGCTTAGAGAGAGGGTGAAGCAATGGCTATTTTGAGAATCCCTATTGGGCACAAACCAGCATTCTGCTACAGAGTGCTAATAACATACATGAAACACACTATCGGCTGCAACATGGGCAGAAAAAGTCAAATAACCTTTCAATATAAAAAAACAGATTTAAAGTGATTCCATCCATCACAAAAGAGAAACGAAACTGGAAAATCTCCAGCATGTAGGCACACTGTAAATGTGAGAACAGAGCTTCCCAGCAATGGGGTCAGGAAGATCTGATCCTTGGCACTAATTCTGGAATGAGAAATCTTTTAGACAGGTTACCTCCTTACCTGCCTATGTGCAGAAAAGTCACTGGTAACCGAAAAACTCTTAAGCAATCTTCTGTGCTGCTTTTCTATTACAATAATTACACATCGGCTGCTCAGAACTGAATGGTACCTGGTATCATTATCCTAACACATGTAACTGTCCATCCAGACGTTTACACTGCACCTCTCATAGTGGGGAGGGACTATGAGTATGAACACACAGGGCAAACAATACCATCAACACTTCCCATTTTGGCTAGTATCGCTGTGTTAGTGCAGTCCACAGGCAGGTGCTGTCATTTCTGACAAGCCTGTTGGGTAACAGTGACAGGAATCTGTCAGATGCTGCCCACACGTGCACCGTGTCCCCCACGGCACGCTGACCTCCTCCAAAGAATTTTAATTTTAAAATTCTACTGAACACGTTACAAATACCAGCTGGCAACATGCAATGTATCACAGAGAAAGGGAAAGGCATAACAGTCAAGACAAAACAACAGGGAAATACCCTCCGAGGGCAGCAGTGGGCTTGCCGGAGCACGTGCTGTGCTTGGTCGGAGAAACGGGTTGGATCTTTGTGACGGAGGGATGCTTGGCCCATTGAACAAGGTAATGGGCAAAGGCACCTCTGTGCTTCCCGTGCAATTCCCTGACCCTTCGGTTGCCAGAAGATTAGTGCTGTCATACAGATGACTTAAAGCAACCTCAGGCTTTGCCAAGAATAAACCACGAGTGCCTTTACCCTCACAAGATCGTATTCACACCACRCGAACTCCTTTTTCTCCAGGAAAAAGCCCTGTGGCAATGCATGAGAAGATGCATGTCAAAGACCTTTGACGTTGCCTCCATACAACCGCGCAGCCTGCTGTCTGTTCTTCCCTTGGACAAGGAAATTCCGAGGGACGTACTTACTCCTGCTTCCTGCCTTCTTTACACCACTTGAGGTGCAAAGCTGATGGAGATGAACAACCAGTTACACTTCCTAGGCAGGCAATAAAATATCGGAGGTTCTCAACTAGCAGAAGAGCCTTTGCACACCTAGCCATGACAGCTCAAAGCGCTTCTGCTCCTGTGCAAGAGGTTATCGGACCCACAGCAGAGCTTTAAACTTTAAGCTAAGTTATCGGACTACCCACCAGAGCCTGTGAGACAAACACGTACGCTCCCTCTCCCCACCCAGCTGCGAGCAAGCTCTCCACTGCCGGGGAGGGGATCGATTGGATAGGTGGCAATACCTTCAGCTACACAAACAGATTTGGGAGAGCTCTTCTGCAGCACGCTGGGAGCTTGCATTCAGTACRTTATGCAAAGAGATAATTCCAGTATTGTCTCTTTAACAAAAAGTAAAACGTCTCTGAAATGATGATTTTTGCTTTTGGAAATTATATTAAGACCAGTGCAGAAACTGGTAGCAAAGAAGTGATTCATGAACACCAACAAAGTGATTCACCAGCCCCTCACTAGGAAGTGATATCATCGCACCACATCTCCATGAGAATGGCAGAAAAGAAGCATTGTTTCATAGGACAGGAAAGTGCCATATTCTCCAAAAGAAAAGTATTAAATCTGCAGGTGTGTATGACAAACAAGAGGGGGCAAATTGTCAGTGCTCTGGGCAGTGAGTCAGGTGCCCAGCACAGTAACTATCAGGTGCTTGTAAGCACTACTGAAGAATACCAGAACATTTCCAATTTGGTCTGGGATAAATTGCAAGCTCTGGGTATATTGTACAATTACCCCACAGCCCAACCAGATTCTTCTCTACCTGATCCATCGCTCCTCGCTCCATCCCTCCAGCCACAAACAGTAAAATCCTTTCTTGCTCCCTGCTTAGCAGCCATATAGTGAGTGTGCTCTTGCATTCTCCTACCTCAGTCCCACGCCCTCTCTGACCCACAAAATTGCCTCCGCTCCCAGTCTTGCCAGAGATCTATGCACCTTAACAGCATGCCTGCTCCACCCCTTCGCCCTGCCCAGCACGGCTACCCAGGTGCTCCAGTGCTTCTCAGGTCAAAAGGCACAGGACTGCTGCACACCCAGCTGGCCTAGGGAACCCCAAAGCTCTTCCGATCCCTGTGGCTCACACTAAGGAGAAGCTGAATGCATGTATGCAGCTGCTGGGGAGGCAGAAAGCGAGGGAGTTTTAGGTTTCAGCATGTATGCCGCATGTTGTCTTTAAGGGTGACACGCTGGAGAACGGGTTTTTTCAGTTCTTAAAACTGTACCTCGTGTTGGACACGACCATGCTCTCTGCAGTTGTTCTGGGCGGTATCAGCTTGTCAGCACCTCAAAGCCCTAAGCATGCTGCACTCTGCCATGCCTTGTCATTAATGATCTGCCCCTTGCAAAGCAGGCAGCAGTAGGCTTGCAGCTACATAACTACCGAAGTGATGATGACAAGCTGACATTGCCCAGATTAAGAGGATTTTCTTTCTGTTGGTCTTATTCCTTCTCCTCAGCCTGTCCTGTGTATCAAGAGGTCCACGTACTACCCCTCCAGTTCACCTGATAGCGATGCTTCTTCCTCACCTACAAACCTCCTCTCAAAAGACCTACACTTACAGCACCTAACATCAGCAGCCCTAAGCATTTGAAAGACAATAAAACCAGTGCTGCTTTCCTCCCCAGCCTGCTGCCCAGCTGTGCCAGAGACAAGGGACACCTCGAATCCAGGGAACTGCCAGAGAAGAGAGTGGCGAATTTTTGAATCACTCAATTTCTCCAAAACTCCTTTAACTCTCTGCAGGAAGACTGGTGGGCCTGCTGCTACGCGGATCTGCTGGCCCACAGCACGCCAGAGGCTACTGTCAAATCAAGGCTTTAGGAGCAAGCTTTAGGAGCGATCACAGAGCAGCAGGCACATCCAAGCAGCACTGGAGAAGTCATCTGCAAGGGAGAACAAATCCTGTGCCATGCAAAATGAAAGCAAGTTGTAAGTACTTATTCTGCTTTCGCTCCTAACCGCCCAGGGACTGGCCTTTTAATGCAACCTGTATCCTCCAATCTAGTAACCTTAGTTCCCTGGAGACTGGTGCTGTAGATGCATAGGGCTTAGAGCTGCTCTGGGATTTCTGACGTATCCAGCCACGCTTGGTGCCAGCCAGAGCAACACAAGACTCCTCATGCAATCCATCTGCTTCCTTGGGTTCACCTAGCAAAGCAAGCCAGCCACCCACCAGCCTTCCAACTCAGCCCTCAGTCACACCCAAACGGCAGAGTGGAAGGAAAGCCGCTCTCTCGATTCCCGCAGTGCCCGCAGGCTCGGGCGCAGCGACAGACAGCTCCTGTCCCAGAGAGCCTGCATCTAAAAGGACAGTCAAAGGGAGGAGACATGCACAAATGGGGAACTTGATTGCGTGATTTTTCTGCGCGGTAGGGCACAAGAGAGACCATATTCTTGATACGGTTTCAGTGTTTCTGTGTATTAGAAAAGATCATAGGGGAACTCAATCAGCAATGGAAAATGGAAATGCCCCTTCCTTTGGCCAAACACACAAAAAAAGCACTGGGCCTGATTTTCCACTGGTGACACTTACTTAACATCAATGTAACCCAACCAATTTTCACAGTTACTCCTCATATACCTAAATAAGAAGAAAATCTAATTTTCCATTTGGCTTAGGGAAAAAGATACTGCTCTTGGAGTAAACAAGCGTAAGTAACCTGTTAGCAAGCATTTCAGGGAACATTTCACTTTGGTGAACATATTCCCTCAAGTTATTTCTATGATCTAAATGAGCAGCAACCGTTGTACTCATCTCTTCAAAAATTTATCAAGTATCATCAGTTAATGAGTCCTGCATTACAGTGTTTCCATCCAAAGAGCCTCCTTGTTGTGCATACGCGCCACTTTACATTGAAGTCATGGAGGCATACCCCAGACAGAGCAGACTGGAATAGATCACAGATACCCGTTTTATCTCAATTACCCAGAAAAGTGAATGGTTCAATTCTTCTGTGTAGTATAAAACCTCACGTACCACAGGAACAGAAGCTTAAAGGCCACATAGTACTTTCACTTTGTGTGTGCATCTTCCAGTGATGTCAACTGGATGCAAGCTTCTGATTCTCAGCCAGTACAACTTCTGCCAGGAAGTATTTTCAGACGTACCCCATCAGCTCTGGACTCACACTTTTGTCCCAACAAAATTTCTTGTCTCTCCACACCATCCACACTTGTACTGTCACTTTTACATGATAGAGGGGAGAAAAAAAAAGAAGAGCTTGCATAAGTAAGATTTATTTTGTCAGATTCTGGAGGCTCTTTGAAAGGTAAAAGCATTTTTAAATCTTGGCCTCAAGAAAAACATTCTCTGCTTTCAGGAGTTTGAACGGGATGACCACATTTCTAGGCATAAGAATGTGATAACTTGTGGTGAGATTACAACAGTTTAAGAATTTAACAACATGAAGATGGCTTAAGCCAACAGGTATCATTTCACCACAGGGAGTGACAGCAGAGTTCCTGAAGTTCAGCTGGTTCCTGAAGCGCGGCTGAGGAGTGACAGTGTGTTAAGCTACAGCAACGTGATTGCTTGTAATTATCTCTCTTATATTCTAAGAGCTAAACTGTCCTTGTTCCRAGGCATGGGTCAAAATATTGCAAGAAGTGCAGGGCACAGAGAAGAAGAAAGGTTATTTTCAACTTGCTAGGCTTCCCACAAAGTTTTCAGATTCTGCACATAGATTTAACCAATTTTATCATTTTGGTTACATCAGAACATCTTTATATCAAAACAACCAACTTCTTGTTATCAAACCTTTTTTTTTTTAATTCTAGTTATATGCCACCCCCTTGAAGTAAAATAGCTCAGATTCACACATAAAGATTGAGATGAGATGATGGAAATAAAATGGAATCAACTGGTTTTGTACACAAAATAAGCATCTGTAATTACAAAGCAGCCAATGTGCGGACTCTGCCTTGAGTTACATTACAGACTGGCCCCTTGGATCCCAGGACTTAAAATCACCTTTGCTCTCTCTGTCACAGGTCAAGTACAGCTCAGCCAAACCAGGAGATTTGTGCCAAACAGTTTGTGTTTCCAACAATTAAATATTGAATTCGCCTTTTATAAGTCACTCAGGAATCACGCTTGCACAATTATTTGCATACACAGCCACTTTATTTCAGCCCCAAATACAAAAAGCTATTAACAGTTGGCCAGATTCTGCTCTCATTTGCCCTAGTGCAAAACCACGTCATTTCCACCAAGATCAGTGGAGCTTGAGTTTCGTACCACACATGGGAGAGCAGAACTCCTTTTTCACTGAGGCAACTCGTACCACCAGCGAGTTGCTGTGCCTGTGGCACATGTGGCCTGGAGGTTTCCATCTCGCTGCGCACGCCGCCTCCTCCGCTCACCGTCCTTCTAACTCCTCTGCAGTCCCACCGTAGCCCTCACGGGCCTTTATTTTAAATGGACCTTGTTTCACAGACAGACCAGAGCAGGTTACTTATTCCCCTTCATTCAATGGATTTACAAGAAGCACGCCAGCTGAGTAACACTGAACAAAAGACAAAATTGTTTCTACAGGGTATTTACACACAATAAAATGAACCAATCAAGCAAACAAACTGTACACAACGTGCCCTATTATTAACTGAAACCAGAAGAAACTCTCTTCAGTACTTCCAGTGCTTATAAATGCATGCTTATGTCCTAAGTAACCTAGAGCTTCCAGCAATTACTTTGTCCTCAAAGCTTTGAGCCAAGTTTTCTCCACAGTATTTACTCCCTGGGGCTCACAGGAGGTAACAGATAACTGGTCTCCAACCCTGTTTTTTCAGAGCCCTCCGCACTGAGGGCAGACTTTCCTCATTCTCCCTGACTGACAGATCACCTGGTTTAACTTCTCCTAGACTCCCTTCATTTTCTATACATGTCACAGCCACTGCCACCCTCCCAGGCACGGTGCCATTCCCTGTGCAACACCTGGCCAGCGAGGGACAGGCGGCTAGGTGCCAGGGGACGCCAAGAACTGTGGCACTGGGAAGCAAGCACTCTGCTGCCAGTCAGGAGGCAACTACAAGGAGCGCAAGAGCACGCACAGCAACAGTCTGAGAGAACAGAAACCTTAATCCCACTGTCCCTGCACGCCCATGACAGCTGGGTTAGGAGTTATTGTTCTGCTCTTCTACAGATACAGCGTTTAGAAGTTCGTAACCATTGCTTTGCGCTTTTATTTCTTTCTGGTGATGCAATAAAGCAATTCCCAGTTATAAAAAATGTGACTGGTAGCGACCGTGATGAGGTATGTCCAGAGGTACAGCCCTCGGTACGTAACACACAGAGCGCGCTGGCCAAACAAGCTCTCGTTCCTCCCAGCAGGCAGTCTGACCTCAGATGGGATTCACACGCCACCCCACACAGCAGCATCCCACAGGATTATGTGTTCTGCAGATGCAGTTTTCTGCCATCTTGCGTGACCACATCAACAGCCACAGAGCCCGAGAGGCAAACTCCCCCAAACCTTCTCCTTGCATAAAGGGAAAAGTAATTTATTACACAAATACGAGGCACAGTGAATCACCCCAGCTTGACTACTGACCCATGACAAAAAAACAGTGCCAGTTTCAAGGGCGTTCTTCTGCCACCCTTCCACTGAATAATTTAATTGAGGAGAAAAGCTTGACATGTCACAGCACAGTATTTCTGATGCTAATTCATGTGTCTTTTTTTCCCTACTAGAATTCACAGAAGCAGAAGATTGTCACATTTTTCAAGTGGGAGATGCTAAGAACTGGGTTTCAACTCCCTGGTAAACCTGGAAAACAAGGCAAGGGGCCAGCTCCTCTGTGCGCAAACCCCCAGTGACTCAACTGAAGTGTGCGTAGATGAGGTGAGAACCAAGAAGAGAATCAGATAATCCCATTCCAACTGTGTATAGCCAGATTTGTAAACAGAGAAACGGGCCACTATTTTTGAAGTAGGGTATTATCATCTCAGTAAAGCAGCAGGATGACTCTATGCATTCAACGTTTTAATTCTCAAACAAAGCTAGGGTAAAAGCACATCAAATTTACAAAACAGCTCTTAACTGCTTGGAAAGGACAACTGTAAGACTGCTTGGGCAACCTTGCTTGAACCTTCTTGTATAAGGAATCAGTGGCTGGACAATATAACACACTATTTCCCTATAATGTAGTATGCTATCAGCTTCAGATCCTTCCGTTCTGCCTCAAATACCCATATGCTGACATGGCATATATATGGTTTACATGTATGTTTTATTCAGCACAAAACAAGGAACAAYGCTGCATTTAGCATTCCGTTTTAACATTGTATATACACACACAAACATAGACGCAGATAACCTTGAGAAATCAGATACACGTGTGAAAGAAGTTTTTTTTAATACTCTCCCAAATATTTCTCACCATTACTGGCATGCCTTCCAAAGTCCCCCTAGTAGCATCAGTACAAGTCCAAAAGGTCACATGAATGAGGCCCTCACTCCCCCTGCACACCAGGAAGAACTCGCCCCAACACTCTATAATAKGGATAAAGCTTTTAGCTTTAACTCAAAAGTCACAAGGACTACAGCCTACCACAGGGAGACAGCAGAAGAGATCAAGGGCATCCCCAGAGACTTTGTTAGGTGAAAAGAAGTGAAGTGCGCAAAGTTACTCAACTGTTTTGTGGACTTACGGTTCTGTTGGCATCCTCATACAGTGTCATAAATTTAAGTGTATATGTAAAAATACAAATACAGTTACAACCTTGCCACGAGTTCCATGCGAACAGCTCTCTGTAAGCAATGTCAACTCCTTCTATGTGCGAGGCCTTGCCTATACAGGGCTCTCTGCAGGATTAGGACTGTAAACTATGTACATAAATGCTGGTAAAGTGTGTTTACATAATATGTAAATAGATAAAGAAAAGTACATTCACACCAACTACTGAGGAAAGAAAACAAATCATTTTTCTACTGCTAAAAGTACTGAATCACTTACCATCTGGTTTGGGAGAAAAAAAAAGACTCAGTCCAATTCAGCTATGAAGAAAATCCTGTCTAAAAAAAGTAATCACGTGCTAGATCCCCCTAAGTTCAATTTTCAATCATTTTAACATGGAGACATGGAGTTTTGTTTTCCTGGAGAGGGGAAAAAAAAAATAGTAAGAAGGATGTGTGGCTTGTTAGGGCCTAATCCTGCAAGCTCTAAATACTTAGCTATGGGGAATAGTGGAAGCTATTTTTCAGGAAAAAGCTGAGTCTCTGCATCAGTTTCTGCTGGAATGCATCCTAGTTTTCCAAGAAAAATCTGCCACACTTTTGCTACCATGCTGTGAAATGCAAAAGTAAAATCTAGATACTAAATATCTGAACTAATTTCCCTTTATACCTTGGTAACATTTGAGGTTTTCCCTCAGTCATCTGAAGATATACCTATGCACACTGTAGCATAGTGCAGAAGTGGTATGTTACTGACAAGTATATTATTCTAACTGAAAAAGAGCTTGCGGTCGTGTAAATACTCTGACTACTAGAGCACAACCAGCAAAGGTCATGTTTATAGCTCCTGCAAGCACCTGTCATTTCCAAAATTGTGACTTTTCACTTCGTCCTCAAACACGCCATTAAAATTACTTTCTTCATTTTTAAAGAAACTAAAATTTTTATATCATCATTTCAATCCACACTTCAAGACCTAGCCTACACATAGCACTGATTTTCCAAATGCCTTTGTATGTTCCCTTCAACAGTTGTTCATCTCACAACTGTATGTCATGGAACCAAACTGCCCTGTTCCCTCCTTGCCTCATTCCCTGCACATTCAAATACCAACTCACCTCTGCGTGCTGCTTCTCTGGAACATCCCCCTGACCTCATTCCTGACATTTCATCCACACTGGCATCTCCTCCTTCCTTCTCTTTTTCCTCACCATTTTCCTCTACTGACTAATTGCCAACATTTTCTAATTGACGTTCTTGTATTTTAATATTTTTGTCTTGGAAGTAGTTAAATCCTGGCTGATAACCACGACTCAAAGAGAGACCAATACTGCTGCGTGGGCGGCTGTAACAGTCCTGTGGGTCCTGGCCTCCTTCTTCTGCTTCCCTCAGTCCACCTCCCTTGTTCAAACACTTGCATAAAACTTCCTTCCTCCTCCCGGAGGCCTCGAGTTTAATACGGACACTTTACCTATGGGACAAAGAAGGATTTTACTGGATTTACAGATTAACCTAAACACTACAAACACCTGAAAACACTGAAAGAAATTTCCCTGCCCCACTAGACACCTTACCCACTAAATTTTACCATTTACCTCTTTTTCTGCTGAACACTAAGTCTTTCCATGAAAGAATGTATCTATTATTTATTTAAAATAGAAAAATGTTCCTTGGCTATTCCTTAGAAATTACTTATTCTTTCCTTCTTAAATTCAGCACYATTGATTAACCCTGTATAGATCTCCACTGGGGCAAATTTGATCCCAAATCATTAAGAAATGAAAAAGTTCTCTCTCTTGCTGAAAAGAGATTCTTAAAATAACGTGTTACATGTATAACCAAAGACAATCAAGTTACTACGGCTTCATGCATTACTGCTTATCACCTGTGTGACGACCATAACCAGTCCTCACTTGTGATTGTGAAAAAGGAAGGCTTAGCTTACTGTGCTAAAGCACTTTTGGCAGCGAGGGAAGGCTATGAGGGAGCACCAAGCAGGTTACAGTGACTCAGCTGTTCGGCAGTAACTCTTTAAGCCACAGAAATAGGATTACTTTAGACCTTGCTAGTAAGGCTGCCTAAAAGTTGGCGTGTGATCACTACTTCGCACAAGTAGCACAAGCAGTGGTAGACCCACACCTCACACCCCCTGGGACCCCAGTTAGCAAATGATCTACTTCCAACTCCCAGACTCCAACAGAGCAGGATCACACCCTGCCCTAGTACGAAACTGCTCATACGCCGCACCTATCGCAAAGCAGGCAAAAGTAAATATGGCACTGAATCAGTGATAATGGGAGAACAGACATGCACCGAGAAACATAAGGCTTTCCCTGCAAGGGAGCAGCTTTTCTCATCACTGTCTGGCGATGAGGACTCTGCAGAGTCTTCGTGCGCTAAGYGGGCCTTTCCCCTGGGTCGTATCAACAAAACCTTCTCTTGCCATTTGAAAGCCAGCTGCTGAGGGGAGGGCTGAAGGCCAAGGGAGCTGCTTCCAAACGGAGGTGACCTTGCAAGCTTTCTCCCACCCTCTGCTCTCCCACTGAGCAACCAAACAGGACCCTCGGGATTCTCTGAAAAAGTAACAGAGAGAGAGAAAAAGACCAAGTGGAGTTCGGCACTGATGTAACAGAGACCGGAGGGGCCTTATGGGTCTGGCAGCCAGCGACGGTGACAGAATTCAAAGGACCTACAGAGAAGTGGTTTCAAAAATGGTGGAGAGAGCCACCAGGCAGTTCCTCTCCACCGAGGAACTGCCCGGTGCCGGTGGCAGCGAGCACCGGGTGGCTCCTCCCTGGCAGGCCGGGAGCGGCAGGGGGTGCGACACAGCGCCCCACGCTTGCTGCCCGCGACAGCGGGATGGGCTCCGGGTGCTCCACTGCTAGCCAGGACCTTCCAGGGAGGAGACAAACCCCTCTGGCTAATAAAGCATCAGGACTACAGCCAAGTATGACCTTCATTCTGTACCAACTACCCCAGGAAACAATTTCAATCTTCCCAACAGGTAGTGTCAGCATTTAAATCAACAGTAACTTATATCAATAAAATGATAAATGACTTCTATGCATTCTGCTGCTTTTGAATGCACTTAAGTAAAATAAGTATCAAATGATTTTAATACAACCAGAGATAAAGATACACAGGGAAGAAATCACAAGTAAATATACCACATCTTTAACTGTGTCTTTTCTGCTGTCAGGTAAAACACTAAACGTGATGGTCCAAATGACGGTGTTCTGTACGTTATAAGCTTAACCAGTTTAATCAATGATTCCCATTTGTTTCTAATTACATTCTTCATAACATAGTATCCATACGCATTCCTGTTGATATTTTATTTTATGCCAGTAATAAGAAAGAGTGATAATACAGCTTTTTCTGGACTCAGAATTACACTTGCAAATTGAGCTGCGGGTTTCTTTCATCTCAGTAATTACCAAAAAAATCTTTTTTTACCTTCCTGCCCGTATCTGAGCACCCAGGATTGTGGACACATCAACAATATTCTTGAAAATATTTTTAAGTTTTAGACATAAAGGTCATATTTTTCCCATATTATATAATCAGATTATCTTTAGAAAACATTAAAGATACATGAAAAACTTCGAAACGTCAAGTAATAACTCTTTCCACAACCATTAGGGGATTTCTCCCTCTCTCTCTCTCTCTCTCGCCACGGCTGCATGCAACTGGTGAAAGTATCGCGCAGCTCCGCGGCTGCAGTGGCTAAGAGTGACACCACACAAGCGGCGCTGGCCAGAGATGCTTTCCTGCAAACTACATGCCGAGAAGGGAGCGCACGAAGGGAGGGCAGCTTCTAACCACGCCGGTAAACGTCGTCTTCCTCACACCCAGGATCGGTCCTAGACAGTCAGAGAGTTCAGAAGGAGTAAGGCCATGACTAACTCACAGTACCATCACCACAGTCTAACCTGGGCAGCGTCAGAGACATCAGCACGGATCCGATTTGCACCAGTGGCAATCAGTGGAGCTAAACTCAGAAGATCAGAATGAGGCTCATTATCTCTGCAAATTCATGCACAGGGAGTTGCATGCTGCACAGCCTTTCCTACTCTGAGTCACTCCAACTCCTGCTCTAGGCTGTTCAGTAGCAAACTGTCAATAAAACTCATTAATGATGTGCTTTATATAGAAATGGTGCATTTAACAGAGAGGCTACAACAAATGAAGAGTGCAGCAAGGGGTGAATTACGTGGTTAATGGAATACAGGATGTGTGTCAGTAAAGAACTGGTAAAGGTGGGTGGGAGTCTTAATGTTACAYAGATCTGCTTGAAGTTTGGTATATATATGAACCTAATTCCCCTTCTGATTTCAGTACAGTTATATCTAGCACTCTGTGTTTCTACGGATATATAAATTCGCTGATGAATAATTGATAACCAACTTTCTTTTACGTAAGCCATTACTGGAGAGCCAGCAAATATTACAGACATGTTGTTTGTCTTCTCTCTTTTTAGTCTTGTTCTCATCTGAATCATGTTTGGCTAGCATTCATATCTATCTCCTTGATTGGTGGAAAATATAAAAAAAAAAAAAAAAAAAAAACAAAAAAACCAAAAAAACCTTGCAGAACCAGTGGCAGAACAGTGGAAAAAAGATGTTGACACGGATCTTATTTTTTGTCCTGTGTAAACACACATCTGCAGCCGTTGGCAACATTATAACGGAGGATGATTTCTGTACTGCCTGTCCAAGTTCTACACCTTGTGAAATATTCTAGCATTGTGACACAACATTTAATTACAGCTAACAACTGACCTTCTAAGCAGGCAGCTGTCATTTTCGTCCATTCAAGACTGTTGTTTTACCTGATGGTTACAGGTAGTTCTAACTTCTCGAACCAGGTTAAGAGAATCTGGGAAGCAATCCCTAGAAGAAAGCGAAAATGAGCAAGGGATATTTCACAAACTTAGGGGGAACTGTAACACATAACAGCAACAAAGAAGCAAGAAGCTGAAAAACTGTCAATCCCACAGAAGAATTCAGGTAGAAAGGAGAGGAGCCTAGAAATACTGGGGGGCTGGGCAGGAGAAAATACCTGTAATGCTTCTCAACACATTCTCTTTCTGTGTGTGGGGAAAAAACCAAACACAGCAGGAGACCAAAACCATAACCTGAACCTGACCTCCCTCACACTGGTTGTATCATAAAACCACTGGGCTGAACTTTGGTCATTGCATCACTGACGCAAAGCAGTCTCAAAGCCCAGCCAAGCAACTACACCATGATTTTTTTTTTCTTCACGTGCACTCAAGATGGTAGAGGCCAGCTAAGAAAATGGCTTTTCAGAAGAAAAAACATGTCAATTTAATTGTCAGTTGGCTGGACAGCTTGCCTTTCTTTTGAGGTTGGGTTTGTTTGGTTTTTAAATATTACTGCACTGAAAAATGTGGGTGTGATATAGCATTTAACTGGAATGTTAAGTGCCAAGGACACATTTTTGTCTGTATCTGTTAGAAATGGAAATCAATACAGTAGTTAAAAACATTGAGGATCGTAAGGTGATCAATTATGCAAAATATGAACCTCATCACTGACATAACATGGGAATGTTCACATAAAGATGTTCTTAAAATCTTAATAAACATCCTTGTACACAGGACATGCAATTCATGGTTTACACAGTGATAAGCACTAAAAGGGTCAAGTAACTCACCTAATATCACCCAGCAAGCCAAGATCAGGCTGAGATCAGAAGTCGGGAACCTGGTTTTCCAAGACCAAGCATTTCTGTTTCCACAAAACAGCTTATTTTTGTGCTGCATAGAAAAAGAACCAGTGTGTTCAAAAGCGAGCATTCTAGCAATCACTTGCAAGCATAAAATGTAACTGCTGAGGCAGGACACAAATGGATAGCTTAAGCCAATAGAGAGATAATTTACCATTATCACTGATAACGGTAACTGCCAAAAATTCCAGTCCATACCTCCATAATTAAATTGACTGTCCCTGCAGAAGGGGACTGAATAGAAGAGCACACTGAACACGGAGCCTTCCAAATCCCTTGGCTTCTGACAAAATGCCAGTTGCCAATCAACACAGCAGCGGTGAGACTGTTGGTGTCCTCAGCAGTTCACTCCAATACAGAAAGGCTCACAGGCCATTAAAGACTCTTAACTCTCAACCCAAGACGTCTGCCCCCTCATCCTAAGCATCCTGCCAGGCAGACCTGTTCCTGCCAGGTATAGAAACGCTCACCCAATCTTCACCCTGTGCTCCCAACACTGGCACCGGAGAGAGAAATGACTTAAAACATCGGTGTGTGAACATGAAACAGCTGAAGACTGCAATGCTTTGTAGCTTCAGGTGGAACTCCAAAGCAGCAACTCGAATGAACATCCTCCTCTATGAAGAGGAAGCAATAATGCCATGACCTAAATTTGCATTCTGTGCACCAAACTTAWTTATAGAGGGAGGGAAATAGGTTTGGGAAGAGATATTCAACTCACCGATCATTGTTTACAGTATCACTATTTCATCCTCTACTGGGCCATCACATGCCCACAACATCTATATTTCTGATTCATGTACAGTATTTCTGATTCATGTACAATATGTAAGAATACTATAAGGCCACATATATCCTACTTAAGTTTAGTGCATATCTTAAGACTTGAGTTTGCCTTTAATCAAGAAAACACATTGGTTTACCTTGTTTTTAAATGAAATTTTTTAACTTGGTGGGCTGCAGCCACTGGAGTCCTATTTGATTGAGTATCATCATTCAGCTGTTTTTCAGAATCCTCACCAGCTGGGCCTAGACCCACCATGGTACTTAGGTGCTGAACACCCACTTATTGAACACATTAATTGAACTCAAGGTGGTATGAGCCTGTATATTTTTGTGATCAGAGCCTAACTTTGTTTAACAAATCCCAGCACTAACAGGTTAATTTCTGACTTCAAAACCACAATATTTTCTAGGCATGATCTAGTATGCATAGTCATGCGTATTAGAAAGAAGGTAATAGGATCATTGCCATAGATACATAAATGAAATAAAACATTGCATGTAATACCCTGGCAGAACAAAGGCTGTACCCTTTTTGTACACCAGCCTGAAACAACCACACGCAGGCTCCACCAGGCTGGAACTGAGCCAACAGATTATCCATCCTTTCTGTCACACGTGGATTCTCTGARGATCAGCGCCTGGAACTCCATGTGCTCGTTTGATGTTCATCTGTGGTTGAAGATAATGAATTCGGATACAATCAGACTCAAAAGCGACAATAAGGAGACACATCAAGGACCCCGCATGCCGTACAGCAAGACCTCGCTCCAATACTCCAATGGGAGCAGCAGTGTCAGAAAGTAAGTTGAAATCTGACAAATCTGCCAAAATGGCTTAGTTGTAACAAGCGATTACTGATCAAAAATAAACTTTGTTTACATAGTCCGTTATATGACACTGTACTTGCGCTACCGCGCTCAGTTTTACACGGCTGAACTACCAGCCGAGTAAAAAGTTCCCCCTGCACCTTCTCCTCACCCTCCCACAGCTGTACGGGAGAACACAGGCGGCACGGCAGCTCTGTTCGTTACTGTGGCTGCCCGTCCCCGGCAGGCAGGGCACTGCGCAGACCCCCGGGCGGGCGAGACCGCCTGCCCGCCGGGAGCGGGGCCGTGCCTGTGCCCGGGCCCCCGCAACCGGCGGGCAACGCCCTCCCGCCACCGTCCCTCAGCGCCCCGCCACGGGGCGCCGGGGCTGCGGAGGGCGCTTCCCGGGGCAGCGGCCCTCTCCCGCACGCCTCGCCTCGCCTCGCCTCGCCTCGCCTCACCCCCCGCGGCGCTAAGATGGCGGCCGCAGGCGGTCCCGCCGCACACCTCCGGGAGCCGGCCGGCCCCGCCGCCCCTCGCACGCCGCCCCGCGGGGCGCAGCCCCCGCCGG
>JAYKAV010002419.1:499005-544545 GCA_035582835.1 Phoebastria nigripes
CCGCGGTCCCGGGGCTCCGCCGCCCTCCGCGGGCGGCCCGGCCCGCACCGCACCTGCGCGGCCGCGCGGGCTCCGCTTACCTCCTGCCACACCGCTCATCTGGTCAAAYGGCCCTGCCAGGTCGGCATTGGGGAAGATCGCGACCGAAGTTGGCAGCGCGGCGGAGATGTCATCCGCGGGGTAAATGCCCTCGGGGAGCTGGTGCACAAACCCGCCGAGGGTCACCGGGATCTTGTCCACCGCCTTGGCGGTCATCATTGGGGCAGCGGGGCGGCCGGGGGAGCGGCGCTCCCGGCCAGCGGTGCGCGCTCGGGGCGGGGAGGGGAGAGAGAGGAGGGGGCGCTTCCCCCTGCCTCCCACTACCGGCGCGGGGGGACCACGGGGAGCCGGCGCGGCGCGCGGGGAGGCATGTGCGGGCGGGCGGGCGGGCGGCCGCCCCGTCGCGGCGGTGCGGTGCCCGCGGTGCCCCGGGAGAGCCGCGCTCCCGCCGCAGCTCGCGCTGGAGGACAAGTCTGGCGGTAAGTATTTATGGGAGCCCCCTGAATGCCCGGGACGTCACTGCCCATATAAGGACTGAGGAACGGGGCCCGGCGGTCACGTGGGCGCCCGCGTGCGGGACCCGCCGCCCCGCGCCCGCCCCGACCCCCCCCCCCCCCCGCGCTCCGCGCCCCGCGGGGGCGGCCCCGACCCGCCCCGGCCCCGCTCAGCCCCCGCCGCGCCGGCAGCGCCCCGCCGCCGCCCGCCGCGCCGCCCAGGGGGGTATTCCGGTGGCGGGGCCCTTGTCCTAAAAAGGCGAGGATCCGGCCCCGCCCCGCCTGCCCTTTTTAGGGCTCGTTCCGGAAAATTTTAAAAAGCTCGGAAAAGCAGAGGAGGTCCCGGGGCCGCCCCGCCGGACCCCGCTCACTTTCTCAACAGCCCGTAACCGCAAAGCGGCGGCGGGTCAGAAAACAGCCGCATTCACGGAATCCGGCTTCTCCTTTCTTAAAAAAAACAAAACAAAACAAAACTTTTTTTTTTTTGTCTGAATTACGGGTGGAAAGAGGCGCCGAGCAGAGCGAGCGCGTCGCTGCTTTTTTTGGAAAGTGTCTGATCTATATATACCGTCGCGAAAACGGAACCGCCTGCTCTGCCGTCGGTGGGTTGTTATTGTACCGACGGGCGCAACCGGGGACGGGTCCCGTCCCGTACCCGCCGCTCCCACCCTGCTCGGACCAGCCTCTTGCTTCCACTGCCGTGTCCCACTTCCACAGCTTCCCGAGGCCCCATCCTCAGTACCACTTCCACTCCCGTTTTTGCTTTTCTTTCCCTATGATCCCCTCCATAATCAGGGTATCAAACCAAAGAGTGATTAAATTCTGGCCTTTTTTTTTTTTTTTTTCCAAAGTACTAAAAATAACCTCCCTTGTGCCTCCCTTCCCAGGAGAAGCCAATCTTTCATTTGCCGTTCCCAAGCTCAGAGCTTGCAGCCCCTACATCTTCTTGCTGATGAGGGTGTCAGATGTAATTATTTTTGAAAGCTGTATCCCATGCTATGTTCATGTCACTAATCTCATTACTTAGGAATATTTCATCTCATGGCTGTTTATTCCTGCTTTTAGGGAAGTAACTCTCACATATGGTCTATAGCGTGCAAGGCCCCTTTCCAGTGGTCTACGGAAAAAAAAACCATTGACAACCCAAGCAGCAGCAAGACACAGCAACATATGAGAAATGCTACAAAAGCGCGCTCCTGTTCCAAAGAAACAAGCCAGAGAATACATAGGAAGGCTAAAAACTCTTCACTTTCATTTTTAGCTGCAGATATTAGTATTTACAGGTTTTAGTACATTACAGCATCTGCCACAGAAGTGTGGCATGCTTGGGTGTCCCTATGGCTGCACGCACCTTACCTCTGCCTCAGGTCCCAAATGCTGTCACAGGGCATCTGTCTCCCAGGCCCCTCTTTATCCATGCAACACCTCACACCCCAGCTGAGAAAGGCGCTCTCAGTTGCTCCATTTTTTGTTTCACTGCCTTTGGCGATGCTCTGGGTTCACCACTTGTCCAGTCACCACAGGGCCCAGGCTAGACAGGAGTGTGCCTGAAAAAGTAAAAGGGCCATTTGTCATACTTGCTAAGGAACAGTAGGCATAAACCTAGATATTTTCCTTTATGGGTGATCAGGGAAGTGTGCACAGTAATTAGTAAATATATAATACTTAGTGTTTTTTAACATAGATTTTGTTACCAGTCCTTTCTAGCACTTAATGTACAGACAATACAGTTTGGCATATGAGATTTAGTGGAAAGAAAGCTCGTGTTCAGTTTCAGTAGGATTCTAGATATTTTGGTTTAAAAAACCCATCTCAATTTAAAAGTTAAATTGTGACAGAGAGACAGAGAGAGAGACAGGTTCTGGGAAATTTGACTGAGAAGTAGGAGCAATTGTATTGTACCTTTCCATTACAGCCGAGCTATAATTGGTCTAATCGCTACTATGAAAGAACAAAATATTGGAATCTGTTGTGCGGTGGGGCAAGTTACTTTACATGAATTTGAGAAACAGGTAACTCTAAGTACAGTATTCTCCTTACTGCAAAAAGTCGCATATGTATCAGATACGGGTTTTAGGGATACTCTGTAACATCTTCCTGTATTATTTGAAAATACCATGTGCCCACTGATGACACTAAAGCATAATGCACACAGGAGAAAGAAGAACCAAGGTTTCACATCCCGCTTTAACCTCCTCACATCTCAATTCCACCTTTGAACTAACTTGGCAAATGTAATGTTCTTCCACTATAGAGAAGGATTCAATGGAAGACTGACATGAATAAAATTTAACATACCTTCTGGCTAACTTCACCTAAAGAATACTACTATTAGTTGACTTTGTGGGTTAATTTTAAAAGCCTTCTCCAGAATGGGGTAAATTGTCTGATTTCCAGCCTTTACACAGACAATCAAGTCACTTGACTTCTCTCAATGGGAGCTTTGTCTGAATGGTGGCAGGATCTGGTTCAGGGCAAGATGGAAATGTAGTTAATGCTTGGTCTTCAGGAAGATGTTGACAGATGAAACTCAAATGTTTCTGGTCCCTTTTCAGATATTCTTGCTGTAGTGCTTTGCATGTGCTTTGTGCCTTTGATCCCCGTTTGGCTGATTATACCAGACTCCGAGGGTTAGACCGTCCAACTCACACTGACGTCAATGAGCCTTACATGCAAAAAATCCTACTGATTCCTGTGGTTCCTATAAACCACGTGGTTTCATATGACGGGCAGATTGCTGGTGTAAACTGCCAAAGCCCCACTAGCACTAAGAGAGGAGCTGTGCCTCGTATGCGCATGACATGTCTGACTATACAGCACTGACTATAGGGCAGAACTTCTCTTTTATTCCCAATTTCTTTGAAACCAGCCCCCTTTGGATTTATTGTATTTGTTCTTTTAACAAGGTGCTAGCTGATGTTGCGCTGGGTATATTTTCCTGCAGTCATTCTCTACTACAAGGACCTGAGACAGGAGCTGTAGAAATAAAATTGTCCTTGCCTCCATACCTGAGCTTGAGAGTGGCTGAGGAAGAAAAGGCAGCTCATCATCTGTGGAGCTGGCAGCACCATTGAACCAGCTTAACATCACACATTTGAGTCATCCCTCTGGGGGGTTACTATGCTTTTGTAGCAAAACTCGGCCGACCTCAAGTGCTAACAGCAGCGATGCTAGTAGGCCTGCTTGGAAAATGCACCCTGCCACTTCCACTGTGCACCCCGCTGCTTTCAGGAACGTTAAGGTGGCCCCAGCTCAGTAGGCAGCCTCAGGAGTGGGGACTTAGCTGGGGGCAGGGACTTGTTCCTGGATAGGAGGTGAGTGACTCTGACAACAGCAAGGGATGTCTGTCCTAAGTCTGGGCTAGATTCAGGTTGGGGTTGTTATGTTTCACGTAAAAGAGAAGTTCTTCTCTCCAAAGATGGATTTCAGAGTTTCCTAAATTTGCCCCTTTTCACTGGAGGTAGAGAGATCTGGCATGTCCTCACAGGAAGAAATGCCCGTTTGCTTATACCTTTTGTTTTGCCAGGGGTGCCTGCTAGATTCCCAGGCTGCAGGCAAAAGCCACTTCCCTTAAATCTACCCTGCCTGCCCCTCACAGGCCTGATACAGGCGCTCAGCCTGTACTGGCTGGTCACTGAAACCTGGTACCCAGCCASGGAAACCTGCTGTAAACATGAACCTACAGAAAACAGCTGCCTGACTGCTGGCCTGCTAGGGGAAGGGGATGGTTAAAGAGTAGAGGAGAAGGCATCCCAGTCTGCCCTTAATTACAGTACCTTGAAACCACACTTGGCTGCGGTTTTCAGCCAAGGCTGCTTGTTGTCTTAGGATGAATGCCTGTAAATTTGAAATAAGTAAATGACTTTATTGTGAGGATTTGGCTCGGAAGAGCCTTAGCAGCATCCTGAAGGGTTATTTAAATGTCAATAACATTTTCTAATTTGGGCTATAGGAATTAAACAAACCTATGTGGAATCAGCAAGTTACTAGTTTTGAGTTTGTGTGGCTGCAAACAAGTATGTATGACAGAGAAAACTTCCAGTCAAATAAAAGCAACAACAAACTCGTTTACCCAAAACCTATTCTTGTTATTAAATGTGCAGAACATTTCCTGGATATTCCTGTACGCGGTTTCTAGCATATGTATTAAATCCGTAGTCCTACCTGTGCTCACCACTTTCGTTCCTCAAGTAACACCCGAGGGAAAGGACGTTCCCCGCAGTCGGCGGGAGGGGAGCGGGGTTCGTGTGCGGGCTCCACTGCCCTCTCCTGGGGAAGACGCTTCCGGGAGCCGGCGAGGACACGGCAGCTGAGCAAAAAGCAGTGCGCTGGGATGAGTGCTGCTGGTGTTTCAGCTCATAACAGCACCCCTAAAGCTTTAGACCACAGACGTGCTACCTATAGAGAGACCAAAGCATAGCGCCGTTGGGTTAGAGATCCCGGCCAGGGCAGCAGGGCTGCCTGATGGTTGTCACACAGGCTGTGACCCCCGTAGCCCCAAACGTGTCAGGACGAAGACCGCATACCCCAGAAAGGTGCTGGGAGCAAGCCACAGAGGGGGCATCCCTGACAAAAGGCTAAAATATCAGCTCTGCATGATGCTTGCTGGGGGAAAAAAAAAAAAAAAAAAAAAAAAAGTTGCTTCTCATAACAGGGAAAATAACTTGGATACACATATCATTCATGCGACAAGACTCTCAAAATAATGACGACTTTGTTTCTGAATAGCAATAGTCTGACTGCTAAGCTCTACTTTCCAGTCCTTTCTTCCTAAACTAGTTTCACTTACCCTTGTATTTCCTGTTCTAACGTGTCTCCTGTGCTTTGTGTAAATACCACCTTGTCCCATGGCTGCACTGGGCCTTTTGTCCAGAGAGAGACTAATCAAGCACATCCTTTAACAACGCAAGTGGCCTTCTTCCTTGAAGGACTGAAATAAAAGTATAGCAAGTGTCACATTTTCAGTTCTCCTGTTGGTCCCATTACCCATTTGAGTAGTTAGCTTGTCATAAGGCTTTCCAGACATACTCAGTTTACAGGAAACAGCACCTTTAGAACTGGGTACAGCTTTTTATCCTCTGCTGAGGAGTAAGGTATCTTAGTAAGGTATGGCATCTCTTTTCAGCAGACCAGAAGGGAAAACAAAACTCTGGCACCATTTTCCAAGCAGTCTTCTGAGAAGAGAAGCAGAAGAGCTCTGTGGGGTGTTTCTCAGAAACTTCCCACCCCTCCAGGGAAGCTGGAGCCATTCACAGGATTTCTAGAGTGCCAAGGACTCGTTTCATTTGCCCTGTCTATATGCCACTTCTCAGAACCTGTTTCCATTTATGTCTCATTTCACTGTGCTTTGGTCTTAAACCAGTCTGCCTTGAGCCTTGAAAGCCCTCAGCTCTTTGCTCTGGGTAAGTCAGTCTGAGCATGGTTCTGGCTTTTCCTTAGGTTTTATCATCATTTATTTTCTGCTTCCAAGGGCGTGTCTACATGCTCCAGTCTCACCAGAAGACCATCCTGACTGTGAACTCCTGAGGAGAAGGGTGTTCAGGTTCATTTTCAGCAAAGTTACCCAATGGATGGCTTTCTGTCAGAAACTGCCAACAAAGTTTATTGGAGCAGAGAATTTTTTTAAAAATCCCACAAGAGATTAAAATAAGCAACATGTTTTCCTTTAAAATTTCTAGGGTCAGATCTTCAAGCGGTGTAAATTAGCGTAAGTTTTCTGATGCTCTAACCCTTGCAATCTGAGTGAAAGTCAAAATTGGACATGATTTTATTTAAGGTTTGGTTACTTTTCAAGGCTAAAACTCAAACTGCTCCTGAGCGGGGGCGTGGTCCTTTTTGTTCTGTATTTGGGCTGCTTCCACCTGTTTTGCAGGAGTTTGTTTCTATCTTTGATTTATTTTCTCTGCTGCAGTGTATTGTCCTTATTCTTTCACCTCCCCTCTCATTCACGTCTCTCTCCTTACTCTCTATTGTCCAACCTTTTCAGCTCTCTTTTCTCTCTTCCCCCTCCTGCCTTTCCTCTTCCTTGGTAGTTCCTTTTCCTTCCCCCTTATCTCAGCAATTGCTGCCAACAGCTATATTTGGAATAGAGTGGGAACAAGCTATTCTTGTGACTTCACTTTGAAATAACTGAGAGGAGCAGATGATTTTCTTTGAACAAATAGAGGATACATTGAGGAGAAGGCAGGCTAGTAAAGTCAAAATGACATTGTTAGGGAATACCTGCCCAGCAGGTTCATCTTTCCCAACTCTCAGGATAACTTAACCAGCTATTAGTTCTTGTTTGCTCTGTTTTAGCTTTAAATCCTCCTTTTGTGCAAAATTCCTCTCTCCAGRTTAGTAACCCAAGGTCCTAACAAGGCCTAGCTCATCACCACAATTTCTGGGCACTCACACATCAAGGGGAATGACTGCCACCTAAAATCTCAGATGCCAGAATTAGCTGAAACAGGATATATACTTGTTTAACACTTGAACTCAGTGCCGTTGTATCTTCTGGTATAGTCACAGGATACTGTTATAGAGTCCCACTTGTATGGGCTAGCACAGAAATATGCTGGGAGGAACAATTTCCTATCGAGCAACATGATTTCTCCATGTCCTCTCACATTAACTCCTTCTAATCACCACCTGTTCCTCATCACCCCTGCCATTTAAACTGCTGTAAGCAATACATTAACAAAGCCAGCGAGAACCAGAGCTACACAAACAGGACAGCACAAAACGTATTTCTCCCTATCCCCCATATTTCTGTGTTTATACGAATCACTCCCACATTGGCAAACCAAACAAGAAATGAGGCCAAATGAGAAATTCAGCATCATGGCTTAGCATTTTGTGCCTGTGCCAGAAGAAGACCCAAGTCTATTTGTCTGCTCCCAAGTGAAGCTGGTTCTATTAAAACCGTACTGCTGTACATGTGTTTGTGTGTGAAACTGCTTCATACAGAGAAAGATACATGAAATTACACGCAGAAAGATGCAGGGACAAGATCTTTCCTTACAAGTTAAACATTCAAAGGAGGGATGGCTGTTAAACATTAGACAAGAAGCTAGAAGGAAATGATTCTTCCATCCATCGATGACTTCCTGGGATTTTATAAACCAGCTAACACAAGTGGTCATGCTGACATGGGGCTTCCACAGTTGTCTCTGCAATAATTGTTAATACATCCAGTTTACCAACAGAACACATGTCAATACCAATGTCTTAGGAGGGCAAGGCTGACAGATCTCTAATGTTTTTCTATCGGACTACCTAATAGAAAAACAGCTCAGTCTTCAAGCAGACAGACTCTTTTCCATGTCCACGCTACTGCTACTACTGCCACCACACATCTTGAATGTGCCATATCAAACAGAGGCTAAGCAAAGTGAAAAAGGAATGATCCAGGCTAAGAAGCGACATCTACTTTCAGCACTACCACTAATCCGCAACAGAGACTGCCAAGTGTCTCTTTGGGCTTCTGTCCCTTAAAACTGAGCACAAGGGAATTTGGTGTATGCTGCAGACATAAAAATATAATAACATTTCATGCTGAATTAAACGCAAGTGCAACAGCTGAGCGTATTTCATCAGTATCAGGTGAGTTTTTGCAATTTTGTGCTGCCATAGAAAGCGAATATATTTTATTTATGTGTTCCCAACCTCAAGTCAACAGACAAATGAACTTTGACGTATTTGGAGAACACTGCTAAATCCATGGTGAACTCAGAGAGGATTTAGCCTTCCCCTGTTACCTCTCATCCCCTATTCCATCCTCACCATGCTGGCAACTTGCAGCTTTCCTCTCAGCCTCCTCAACTCCACATGCTCAGTACAGCTGAATAACACAACTGCAAAGAGCATCTGAAAAATAATCTTTAGGTTTAAGGCTCCCAGGGCACTACACGGGGCACAGACCTGGGCCAGCCTGCTGACGAGGGAGCTAGCCTACAGCTGTATGGCCACAAACAAGTCTGCACTCACTGGCCCAGGGACCAGAAACTGCTTCCCAGGCTCTCAGGAGTGCCGATGTGCCTTTGTATTTTATTATTGAGCAGATGCAGACGTGACTAAGGCTTGGCTGCATCTAAGCCATAACTAAACCCCACTGAGATTTGCAAAGTAGGCTTCCCCCAGTCTCCTTGGTCTGGACCAGCTGAGAAGATGAGCATTTTCTAAGCCTTTCTACCACCACTCCGAATGGAGGGAATTTTTATACCCAGAGTTAAGAGTCCTTGCCCACAGTGTGTGGTGTGCTGGATTCACTCCTCTTTTCTGCCTGAATGCAGCTGAGCCCATTTCTTCCACCTTGTAGGATGATGCCCAAAACCATGTTTCAGAGTCACTCTGGGGCCTGCTTGTGTCTTTCTGATGCAGACTTTGAGCTTTATGTGAAGTGAGCCAGCTGGACTGGCTCCGCAGCAGAGGTCAGGGTACCTGCCTGGAGAAGAGCTGAGATCCAGTAGGAAGACGCAGCTGGTGTCCCAATTTTCGCACTCTAGGTTCGAGCAGGTCACGAGGAGCTGACAGGTTATGCATCTGGAAGAGGGTTAATGAGAAAACTTTTAAGTGCTGCATTACAAGTATCAATTTGCAGTTACAACCACAACCTGCAAGTACTTTCCAGGCATCCAAGGACAGACAATCACTGTTGCCATAACCCACAAAGGACATGGGAAGAAAAGGTGTGAAGAAAGAGCAGCACCAAACAGATGATGTTTTTCACTGTTATCCRTAAGAAATGTCAAAGAACAGGAAGTATTCACCCTGTGATGTCTAACGGACCTTCCTTAAAGCTAGGTTGAATAATCATCATATCATAAACCCCGTCCTGTGATTCAGGACAGCGCTTGTGCTGGGGCACGCTGAAAACACCAGGTCTGCAGGATGCCCGGAGCGGCTGACCAGGGCTGCCTGGACTTTGCAGGCTTTCTGATAAGCACACTTATTGTAACACGATTTAAAGTTGACAACGTGTCTAAAAACACACACAATGTCAGAGAAGGAATGAAATGTTGCTTCCCTCTCTCCCCCCCAACCTCATTACAGGCTAAGGAAAAATAATGTATGGAGAATAATACTTCACCATCTAAAGAGTTTTTCTGGTTTCTAAATCTAGTGAAGAGTCATTGTATATTTTGACAGAAAAATGAATCAAAATAATAAAGTGAATACAAAATTATATTGCTGTCAATAATTTAATTTACACAAAATAGCACTGTGACATGGTAATTGTTATATATGATGCAGCATTCAGTATAATATTTGGAGAATGCATTATAGAAAGTCAACATTTAACTACTAAAATCAACTTACATAATCAAAGCTGTCAGGGAATCTTTACAGTTTTATATTAATTTGAATGTAATTTACTACAGAGGTGTCATTCTTAGAGGTGCTTACAATAGTTAATGATCTCTGCATTTCCATTATAAAATCCTATTTTCAAAGGTTTATAACTTGGTCTTAAGAACTCTCAGCCCTCCAGCACATTTTCCTTTTCCTTACAAAAACTATGTTAGATGTTTTAAACTTTTCTCTCAGAGCAGAAAGTGTGGTTACTTTCAAAATTCATTTTGAGGATTTGCTAATTTGCTGCTTGCTACCCAGGGATCTCAGAAAAAGAAAGGTTCTTCACAGAACGCATTACAGTTACATTCTTTTCTTCCACTTTCCTGAGTATTTTACCCCTCAGACCATTTTTCTTGCTGAAGTGTCTAAGCATCTTCCAATATTGCATCCAAACCTTCTCTGCATCGTTCCTTCTCTCCTTCCTATGTTGCTGCCACTAAGCTTTCTTCCAGGTCCTTCTTCTCATCTCAGACTTTGACTCCTGGCTCTGTTCTGTGTCTTCTCACAAATGTCCACAGTTACCTTGGCCATTGCAACTTCCACCACATCCATCAGTTAATGGGCTCTCCTGGCTGCACATTTCCTCAACCTCATCCCTTTTTTCAAACTGCAGCCCTAATTCACTTTTCCAAATCATTAAAGTCCAACGATTAGTTTTGCTCTAGCAAGTACATTTCTCTCCCTGATCTTACAGGCTTGATTCATACCAGACATTACCCATCAACGCATCTAGACCTGCTCTGTTCGTTGTTTGGTGATTTTCAGTTTACCAGCCACAGGAACTACACAGCCCTAAAACACCCAGGCTCTAAAGCTGTTTCCCCCACCTCAGGCTTTCTGCCCAGGAGGTAGGACACTGCAAACCAATTGTCCACAAACACATTGTTACAGGTCATTTCCAAAACCAGAATTTGAAAGGCAAATTGTCAACACAAAGTTATTATCCATAATAAAAGCAAAGGCAATAATTACCTTGTCTACTTTGGTAGACCTGCTTCAGTTCACGGGTCTAGTTTTCCCAAATCTTGCTCAGATTCACTTTTTTCATCCATGTCAGTTAGCTGTCATTTGGGATCCCCTAGCCCCTAGCTTTCTGTAACCTCAGTGTTATTAGACCAGACATGTTTGAGCCAACATGTACAACTGTATCCAAAATCTAAATCATCACTACCATGTAAACATCTAGATTTACAAGGAAGTAGTTTTGTCACTTGTCCAGGATCTCTTTATTTTCCATGCGAGGAGAAGAGCTTTTTAAAGTATTTGTGATGCTCTATTCTAGCCATTCTGTCTTTATATGGCCACTTTTGTCCAGTGCCAACACTTAGCCAAAACACTTTCTTCCCTTTTTCCATCATTGCCATTTTCCTTGTTTGAAAAAATGAATGTATTACTTTCTAATAATTCGATGATGTCACAAATAAGATGGGAATCTCCTTTCCCCTATGCATACTGAGAACAGATCTGTAGTTTCGGACAAAAAATTCTGTTGCTTACATATCACATTACTGGAGCTGGAAAGAAAAACTATTTCACAGGCATGATGTTTTGATGATGGACTTGATTCAAGAAAAAATGTGGTCATATTTAGACTGGATAGAACTGGTGACTGACTCAGCGAGATGACTTAACTCTATAACTAGGGCAGATAACAATGAGAAAGACAACACTGGGAGTATTCTGTTCGATCCTTCAGATTCATAATTTGGTGGTACAAAGCAACTCTAGAAATTACTTTTTTTTCCCAGTGGATATTCAGCTGGACACAAGCAGGAAGAGTGTCTGGATAAATTATATTCTATAGAAGCATTTAACACACTTCAGATCTTTATTCTGGTTTTGGAAAAAAATACTAAAAGACTGGCTGTAGCAAGGACTACTGGCTGAAAGTTTCCGGATGTTATTTCATCATTCTGTGTGCTGAGAAAACAGACCTAGAAGATGAAACTTTAAAATTGTCAGAGAATTCAGGGACTGTATGGATCTCTTCTCCCATAGAATGAATGGGACCTGACAGGCACAGGACCTTAGAGGCTGTTTTTCCTGACTGGATGACGATTCTTGCATTTTCACTGTCCCTCACAGAAAAATCTACCAGACCGGTTTATCTCCATTCAATATTTTTACTCCTTGAATCTCACTGAAGAGGTTTTCCTCTGATGTAGGTAGTGCTGCCCGGTCTCCCGAGGTTGACGCCCACTTCATTCAAGTATTCCTAGTGCAGCAGGGATGTTAGTGGCTACTGGCTTGCAGCCAACATCCCACACATTTCCTCCGCAGCAAAAATGCCTTAATTCTGACCCACTGCCTTTCAAGTAGATAGTGAAAAAAAATCAGTCACAAAGAGCTTTGCTTTTATCTGTATTTCTCCTTCAGAAAGATCTGAAAAAAACCTCAGACGTTGTCCTTTTCTTTTCTTTTTCAAGGTCCACGGTCAGCAAGGGTGAGGTTTGGTGCCTCTTTTAGAGCTTGAGCCCAAAAAGAAGCTGAAGGCATTCAGACAGTGGTGCTTATAGATTTGGGTAAAGGGAGTTTGTAAGCAGGGTAACTGTGGAGGGGATGGACCACATTGCCTGCCATTGTGCCAGCAGATGCATCCAGCGCCTCTCCTGCTCAGCAGCTCTTCTGCACACCATTCCTTCTGAATAAGTTCAACCATCACCTACAGTAGGAGGTTGTGTTTTTCAGGCAGGGCACTGAAAAAAGATCAGAAGGGACAGTAACTTTTTGCTCCCAGCTGAAGTTTTCCATCCTCAGCACAGATATGAAGAACATTGCTGTTGTTACCTGATAACTGTGGGGCAGTATGTTCCAAGCCCAGCATCTGAATAGGCAAGAAGAAAACGTACACGCTTACAAACTGGGCACGTTACAGGCCTGGCACAGCCACTGCTAATGAATTTGAGTTGTGACAAATTATGCAACACACATGTATTCTTACACCCACAAAAGCCAAACACATAAATGGTTTTAAGAGCAGTGCATGGAAAAAAGGCCATAGTGGAACAAAGCTGTCCATTTCATAACTCCATTGCACATAACCCTAAGGGAAAACAGCACAGACAAACAGGTCTTATATTTGTTAATCTAGCCAAGCAGAGGTGAGGAAAGGTACAGTGATGTTCACAGGGGAATGTGGAGCCCAGGATTACAATCTGATATACTAGGAGGGCTAGAATCAGAAGCCAGGGAGAAGAAAAGGGTTTGCAAACTATTTAGTTGATTTCCAATGGTGCTGTCAGGATGAAAGAAAGATAAACTGCCCTCCAAGTTAACAAGTTATGTAGTCAGAAATATTTGAGGGAAGAGGTTAAGAAATAAATATAAATCAAAAAGGTATAGGGAAAGAAAACCCCAAAGACAACAACAATCTGGGAAAAATCACCAACAAGTGCAAAGTGGATGGCAAAACCTTGTGATACAGGTAGAAGGATAGTCTACTTCATTCAGTAGAACAAGAAAGTCTGGATGACTAGAAATAAGAAAGATAATGAAAATGGAAAGAAAGGAATTAATTGAAGAAACCATTACACTGACCTTGCATAAATAAAGTTTCAAAGATTGCACACGTGCTAATCTGAGGAGTGGGATGGCTAGAAGTTTGGAGACAATTAAAAATTTTTACTCCTTGATACCAGGGATAAAGGTAGAATTTGAATGGATTAGATGTATTTGGTACTGTTCCAGCTGATTATGATCTTGGAAAAATTACATGGAAACCGATGTTGCAATATACTGAATTTAAGGAGAATTGCAAAATGTACAGATGAACTCAAGGAACAAAACTACAATAGTAAGAAGAACATAGGTTAAAATACAAGGTGCAGAAAACTGACAGCAGGAATGATTTCAGAAAAAAAGAGGATAGATAAATTGGATAAAACAGAGGAAAAGGCTGGCGCCCATCATCGCCATGACACTTGCATTACATCTCACTTCCAAGTGCAGAGTCCAATTTGGGAGAAGGCAAGAAGCAGAATATTCTCTTTATAGGGAAAAAAAGGCTTCTTTCTTTTGCAAGTTCCTGTGTCAGTAGCCATTTTATGGGGCTGCCAATCATGGCAAATCAACTGAAAAGCCAGATCATTTTCTAAAGCATCCACCTTCCTAGAGAAAGATTTTAAAGTTGACTGTGTACAATCCAGCTGCTGCTTTTAATCTTTTCCTGACAACAGTAGTTGTTTTATTACTTTGACAGTCATTTTTAGCCCATGAATAGTACCACAGTCCTTGTAAGATAGGAAAATTCTTTTGATCTACAATTTCATAAGGTTTAGCAATGGACAAAGGATTTTTCCGGTATACTTGATCACACACTTGCTGAAGTTTAGGCTTAGAGCCAATAAAAAGGCACTGAGCTACCCATTTGGAGAAACACAAAAATCCTTTCTGATGAATAATGACTGCCAGAAAAAAATTAATTTATTATAAAAATACTACCTATTAATAGAAAATTACGAACAAGATTACTCCTGAAATAACTTTGATACATTGCCAAAATCACTTTTAACTTTCACACTGTTTTCATACAGTACGATCTAGAGGATAGAAAATATGGATGCAAGATAAACATTGTATATAAGCACAAAAAAAGAAGGCATTTCAAGCTGTCTGTAATAACTAAGAGAAACTGGGAGAAGACTCAGGCAGACACAGAGCAGTTTTCCAGCATAATGTCTTGTTCTATTTGCTCTACAAATAAGAACTGTATGTTTTGTGCAATCTGAAATACTGTATAAAGTCAAAAATAAAATATATTTCCAAACAAGAATAAAAAGCCATTCATCAACCATTTTGAGTAAAAAAGTAATTGAAAATTACCAAGTCTGTAATTTTTATTAGTACAGGATGCAGTACTTTGAGCACTTACACATATGTTTAACTTCGCACACACGTGCATCCCATTTTCTTGTCTTATTCACACTGGAACCCATTCTATTTTTACTTATGTATAAGGAATTAAAACAGAAGACCTTTGTGATATTAAAGTGTAAGGACAATGTTTCTAGGGCGGCTATCAATTCAGCAGCTAGTCAGCTGAGTACATATCTACCTATGGGGAATATTTAGATAAGTAGCTGAATTGAAGTCTAACTTCTTTGAGTTCTTTCTAAAATAAAAGTGCAGCAGAGGGTGTATATATATACTCTTCCTTTTTTTTTAATGTGTATATATATTAGTAACTGAACTAATGAAACCTGGATTGAGTTTCCTTTGAAAACTGTAAGTCCATTGGCATTGCCAATTGCCATAAAGACATTCCTTTCTAAAAATCTACATCAAGCTTAAAATTGAAACAGAGTAAAAAGAAACAATTTCTTTTTAGCTGGGTGCAGTTAGAAATCAATCATCTTGATACTTAAATGAGATTGGTCAGAAGGAAATTAAAGGATGATTAAAGGAAGAACAGGAGTTCCTCCCCCACCCCCTGCACTGTTCAATTGTTCACATATCAGACTTATTTGTTAAATAAGTCTATTTCAGAAGACAAAAACATTGGATTTCATACCTTTTGCCAGACAGCTTTTGTTTATAATATCTTGAAATTTCCACAGAATTCCCCAAAATCACATTTTCTGGCAAAATACCAGCCTGACTCCTACAGTCTAACATTCACAACACAAATATTTCACTTCAGTATTTTCAGATAAACCACTGGCCTTTGGTTTCATTACATTCTCTTGACAAAATATTGAGATGTCTCTGTGCAATTATTAAAAAAACAGAAGTCCTCCACAACCAGTCAAAACTGACCCCAGTATCACTGACCTTGAGAAATCAGCTCTCAGTGCAAGCAGAGATCTTCACCTCTGTTTCTCCAGTTTTCCAGATGTCTAAAGGAAAGACTTTTTAAAGGTTCATCCTTGTCCTAAACACTTAAAAGTTGTATTTTCAGCCCCACTGTTTTGGGATAATGCACATCTCTAAGCTCTGCATATGCAAGATTTTTCTTTCCATTCTTTCCTCCAAATTAGGAAGACTCAGAGGAAAGAATTTGGCCTCTGTTATTTGTTAATTATGTTCAGAAGTTCCTACAGAACATCAACCTCTTGCATCAGACCATGCCTGGACTGATGACCTGCCCAAGCATTTGCCCACTCAGTCCTGTTAATTGAGTTATCCCCTGCCCTTATTGACTCTTGGACTTTCCCTTTGAGACCTCAGTCCACTAAAGAGGGAAAGATGGACTTACTGCAGGAAAGACAGCCCCATGTTTCTGCATCCTTCCTGCCACATCTTGCAAAGTGCTTAAGACAATACATTGTGCAATAAAAATGAATGAAAATTCGAAAGCACAAGCAGAGTTGTGCTCTGATAATTCATGCAAACTGCAGTTCATGTAGGTGTCCTCTTCTCCAAGCACTGTAAATAACTAAAACGAGGCCTGGCTCCAAAGCCTACTGAAGCCAGGAGCAATGGCCCCCCACAAAGTAAGATGCAGCCGATGCCTGAGGAGTTCCTGCTAACCCAGACTGCTACCAGCTGCCACTGTGCAGATCATTGCATGTACAAGGCAGCAGTTCCACAAGGCCTGCAGGAACTTGGCGCAAATGGGATTGGTTAAGCTTCAGGGTGCAAAGACTACCCCACCAGGACCATTCTGTTGTCTATAGTCATGTTTGTTCAACTGATGATTTACGTCCGCAAAAGCATCAACTTCTCAACAAATTATTCATCAAAAGACTAGCTCCATGCTTTCTGATTTCCAACACTGACTTTCAGGATATTTCACCTAATAAATCTGAAGTAGGTATGAATAAACAAACATGGCATTATACTAAACTCATTAATTATGCACCAAACTACACAGTGTTAGAAGTACACACAATCTGGGAGCTCATGGAAGATGAGTCTGCAAAAGGGAAAGGTTATTATCTACATGACCAGAAACCTCATTTCACTTTTAGCTTCACCTATTTTGGATGTTTTGGCTAAAAATGGATTAATTATTTCCAAGTTGTGATCGACTGATTTAGCATATGATATCTCTATATGATATTTCAATGTTCTACACGCTGTACCTAAGAACAATCAGACTAAAGTCTTTCTAGTGCAGTGTTCTGTCTGTTAATTTGTAAAATACAGCTATTCCTCCATCATTCTGTGTGGGACCAGAGAAACAATACAGAGCTTTTCACCTTAGAAGGGGAAGAAAGAGAGAGAAAAAAAAAATAAAGTTCCCTTCTCAACAAGGAACAAAGGGCTCAGTCTCTTGGCATCAACACACTGACTCAGACCATCTCTTGTAGAAGGAGACAAATTCTGTCTTCTGCATTACAGTCCCAGTTGAAGCTTTTCTGCATAGCGGAGCAAATCATAAACATAAGGCCTTCATTAGCATATAAAGCTTTCCCTGAAACAGAATAGTGACTGGGAAGTCATTTGATTCCTAGACAACCAGAGTTTCAGCCATCATCTCCAAGACAAAAGGAAGGGAGAGGCCAAGAGATCTGGCTCTAAGCTGTGCTTGTAAGGGCCCTCCTGCAGAACCTTTTTCAGGCGCTTGCAGGACAGTATCTGCTTTCATTCACGCTCAGCACCCTTACAACTCCTCACCTTCCTCCTTGATGTTACAGTGACTTCTGCAGCAATCACATTCCCCCACCTCCTTCTGGGGATGCTTGTTTTCTCCTGGCTTCATTTACCTTGTCTGAAGTATCAGCCAATATTCAGCACTGCTGTATCAAGGGGTCTGTTGCAAAATACAGGTCAGTGTTCCCTCAGTTTCATGGTAATCTGATGTAAAAAAAGGGTTTAAACAACCAAAGAAGGACTCCCATAGCCAATAACACCCTTGCACCTCATTTCTCAGTCATTCTCCCAGCAATCGGTCCTGGTCAGGGTGTTGCAGCATCATTCCAACAGTTGGCATGAGCTCTGCCAATTCCCCTTCCTCCCACTTCCCATCTTCTCCCTCAAATTGGAAACTGCTTTGTATTACTGGAGACGAGGAAGCATCCTCCCCTGGTAACAGATGCTGTATATATAAGGAAAAGGATGAAAAATCAAAAATAAGTCTGTAGCATTTGTATAGGTTTTATATATACATATATATAGCATTTGTATGGAGCTACCTGTTATCCAAAATTTCTTACATGTAACTAAGAGAGCATTTGGTTTGCGGTTTGGGGTAGGTGGTTTCTCATACAAACATATGAGGCTGCATTACAGCTACAAATGTTTCTTTTGAACATATAACACTGTAACAGTATGAAAACATCTGTGCAAACCTTTTACGGGTGATGTTGTTAAGCCTTGCGTTGGTGTAAACCCAACAGACTAAAGTACTATCACCCCTGTTAAAACTCACTCATCAATTTTCTATGAACAGTTCTATAAACAGAGGAAATGTCTGTATGCCTGATAAACTGAGTATCAATATGAAACAAAACCAAGTGTTCAGAAAATTTTCAACAAATGAGGTAATATTGTGAAACATATTAAGACCTCTCAGAAAGGAGAACATTTATTGCTAACAAGCTTCCAAAGCAAGCTGGATATGTAGGGCTGCTGGATCTTTTTTTCATCAATAAATTGTGGAGGAAATTGCAGAATTGATATTAATCTTGCCCCCAACACTTCTTGCTGTGAGATTTCCTCACAGTCTATTTAAATTTAATTTCATAAATATCACTTGAAAGTAGAGGTTTTAAAAAACCGAAATGCCCTGCATCCCCTGTACTGAAAGGTGAAGTGGGCTATATTTAGAATCACCTTTGCAGAGAGGGAACACCTCAATAAATGCTCTGCGTGGCCATTTATTACAGAGGGTTATGTGTCAACCCAGTCTGCCAACGCAACCTACATTTTTTAACTAATAGTACAAGTCAGAATAAATATTATCTCCACTCATGTGACAGACCTTTGATAAAGCAGAATTGGCCTGGTTGATTAGGAGTACGTGTCAAACACAGATAATGGGGGAATCCCTTTCAGCAGCAGCACACAACCTCAGCAACCATAATGAGACCAATTTWATGAGCCTTCTGTTTTACAAGAGATATTAATTGCAGTCCTGTCACATAAGGTACAATTCAAGATAAAATATGTAAAAAGGAGGGAAATTGGATTTCATTCCATTTTTGTCACAATTATAAATTTTCTTGCGGGATCATAAATCTCCCCACTGCATATCTAAATACTCTGGGTGGCTGACACGCTGCCGTATAACAACAAGCATTGTTATGAAGGCTGTTGAACACTAGAAGAATGTCAGGCTTTTCGTTGCATCTTTCTGCCATTATGATTTTTTTCTACTCTAGGCAATTTTTGTTTGTTTGTTTGTTTGTCATGTAAAAATACAAAAAGAAGGCACCATTCCTGGGTATCCATCCACAAGGATGTTTCCTCATCTCTCACCAGTACGATCATGATCTTATAAATGCTTCCACAAGTGCTCCATTTGATACTTCTTCAATGAGGCTCACAGACTTACAGTTAAACATACATCCAAGTGTTGCACTGGAATGGAGTACAAATTATCTTCATGCAAGTAAATCAGAACTCCCAGTTCAGTGTTTCAATAGTTATATCCTCATCCAATTACTCTTCATAATAGAATATGTGCTCTCTGTTTGTGTATTACATAAACTTTGTATTGCCAAAGCTTGTGCTCTCAGGCAGGGCTCCTTCGATTGAGGGAGGGTGGACCTGCCAGATGATAGATGCTCCTGGCTGCTGCATGGCCGCAAGGATGCTCTCCCACGCTACGTCCTCACCTCTGAGTCAGAGCAGCTGCAGGCTGATCACCTGTATGTGGCAGATGCTGAACAGTGGGTGCTGCCCGTGTATGCGTTGCMGCACTGAACAAGTCTCAGCCACCAAGTTGCACATCTACTTGTGCTGGGGATTTACCATTAAAATTAATTCTAACAAATACATTGTTACTTCAGCAGACATAATGTGCTTCTGAACCAGATCTAGGTTGTCTGAGTACACTTGCAATGAAACACAGTGGCTGCAAAACTCTGACTATAATATATTCAGCCCTAAATATTCTCAGATTATATCAAAATTGGAGAAATTTAGAGAAACTTAGTCCTTATTCCAAATCCAACCAGCAGGTTACAAGAGTTCAGTTTGCTTAAAGATACTGCAACAGCAGCTTTGCAGACAGCCTTGTTGCTAAAGAGCTGAACCTTAAAGCTGTTCGTAACTCTAAACCTCTTGTCCTGGCAATGCCAAGAACTCCAAAAACACAACATGTACAACCTGTGAATGTACCCAGTACCTTGGTCATCAAAAGGTTGATTTTTTTTCTCCTGACTGAGAAGGAAATAGGTGAAAAAAAAGCAAAGATGGGCTAATTTTTCTACAATAATGTTAATGGCATTCTTTTATTTTTCAGCAAGGAACAAGGATGCCCACAAAGACAAATAGACTTTTGGGAATATTTAGCACTTATATAAGGCTTTACATGCTAGCCTGAGATATTATCTCAGACAGTTTAGGACATCATAACAACAGAGAGCCTAAAGGTGCTTGCGTAGGCACACCAGCAGTGTGGTTACCTTAAGGGACTTTGGGTGACATGTTGGGCAGCTTCTAAGAAAACTTTCCTTTCATACATTGGTGCCAGCAGTAAAGTCCACCATTTTCTGCACAAAGCCTGCATATTCAGGAAAGGTGGTACTGAAATTCAGCCAGCCATACACATACTGCAGAATTCAAAGCACGGTGTAAGTCTGTCAGCCAAATGAAACAAAACATTGAAACACACACTTTTTAAAGTCTGGTCTTATTTAGCAAAATATTTGCATGCTTTTGGACACATCTCCGAGTGATAGTGGTTCCTAAATCCTGTCCTCAAGAAGTGACTCAGGGCTACATTTGGCCCAAAGATGCAAATATGTCCTAACCTCGATTCTCAGAAGTATCCTAGAGTCCTAATTCATATTTTAAAAGTCCCAGCTAGAGTTTATTTGCATTTTAGGAACCTCAATAACTTTACAAATCCTGTCCAAAGAGTTTAATTTGCTTCTGAAAAGAGGTGCTTTAAAAATTATAAATATGTCATTCACAGCAATAGAACCTCAGCACATACTCCCATACCTGTTGGACCAGAAAGCAAGTCTGACACTGGAAAGAGCAGCTCTTTACTGCTCGTACGGAAATGCTGAGATCATTCCAGGTGACCCTGTGCAGAGATAAAAGGACCAACAGAGTTTTTGTAGGCAGTATTTTCTGATTGTAACAAAAAAACAAAATACACAGATGTGAGAACATTCGCTGGTGAAATTATTGAATAATCATTTAATGATTTTGGGTTTTTGTTTTTTAAGATTTTCATTAATGGAAAATAATGATAAGGTAAGACAGTGCAATATATCATTTCATACTCTGCACCCTGACAATATCCTTTCTGAGATTATTCATTTCATTTTTCTGAAAAGTACCATGTACATATAAGCTACTTAATTAAATACAGGAAGTTATCTTCTAGCAACCCCCTTCCACGTTCCGAACATGAAAGAGTACACTAGAATATTGATAGCCCAATGCAATATTTTAATGTTGGAAAATATATTAGTTTTCAGTAATTACAATGACTCATCAAGAAAGAGAAAAAAGAAAAGAATGAATATATTAACTCATTTTGATTGTCTTTTGTACTGTCACATCGTGAGCAAATAAGAGCCTCATGTATGTAAAAGCAGCATTTGCTCTCTCCTGCAGGGAGATCACTTACCCACTGAGCTGGGACGGACCCTTTTTTGTGACCCCTGTGAAAGTTGCCCCCACTCCCCCACAGTTAACACATTCTGAAGATCATCCTTTGTCTCAGTGCCTCTGGTCACATACTAGCAATGGACTCTGCTACACTGGAATTAACCAAACAAACTGCTCCAAGCTTTAATCTTTTATACAGCAGCCAGTGAAACAAAGAGTGTCATCTCATGAGTCCCATATTTGTATGCATTCAGGGGAAGAAATATACATGTGACATATTGCCTTCACTGTGATCAACATGCCAATTGATATTTTCACCTTGTTCCATGATAGCTGCTTCCTAAACCAAGCACCTATGAGTAAATAATAGCAAGGACAGATCCGTCCTTTTATATTGAATTTCAACAATAAAACCTGGGAGTATCCAGAAAACAAGCCTTCCAGTATACAGGAAAACTAAATTTCCAAACCACCAACACAGGCCTGCCAGACAAACATCTAGACTTCTCAGGATCAGTTTTAAAATGCCACAAAGTGGTGCTCCCCCACTCCATAGCCTGGGCAAGGACTGTGGGAAGGTGTCAAGATGCATCCTAGTGTTTTTGTATGGCTTTTCCAGGACATCTGAAGCACCTCAGGTGAGCACATACCTGACATCCTCTTGACCCCTCAGTTTGCTCTCCCTGCATGGCATCAGCTCTCTGGGACTCTATGAACAGCAAAAGCTCCCAGGAGCCCCTGTTGCAAGGTGGGAGCTGCAACAGATGAAGACATCTAGTTATTGGTTTATGCACCCCCACCTTCTAGCAAACATCCCAAATCCACAGTTCAGGCCAAACCCTTCCTTCCTTGCTAAAGTTAAAGGTAATGGTTAATGTCCAGGTCAGCAGTGCAAAACAGGTCTGGTACCCTGGGGTATGAGATTTCACATGAGTTGGGGTGTGTGCGTGAAAAGTGTTCTTAGCTAGTCTCCTCTCGGCTACCATTAGAGGAAGGTGCTTGTTATTCCAGGGGAAATTAGAATACTTTAAGCTCACAAAGTATTTAAAATGCAACTACTTCAAAAAGACAGGCTACAACTGAAGTTTTCAGCAGTGGCTTTCAGAACCCCACCCTCAGCAAAGCAGAAAGAAAAGAAATGGGAGCTCAGCATTTCTCACAAAATAGGGCTGTGTAAAACCCCCAGGCCAAAAATACTCTTCAGAGATCCTCGGAGAGCATAAAAGATCAAAACTTCAACCTCAGCCCTGTGTATCTGAATTGCTAATAGATGCTCAGTACTGTCTCCATCTGCAGCACCACACAACGAGGATTAGAGGTAATTGTGTTTTTAAGGAAAAGGAGTGTTTCACATTGCCAGAAGCATCTTCAAGATTCAAACTCAAAATTATGATATAGCATTTTCTGTCTTGCCTTGCACAAGGTTTTCCAATCACCAGTTTATGAACAGATGCACCAATACTGCGCTGTTCTTATGTGCTAAATAACAATGGGACATTGCAAAACTACAAAGGCTCGTCCTGTCCATTTAACCAGTGTGTCACATGGAGACAAAGCATAATGCAGCCCTGTGAAAAGTCCACCCACAAACTTCATTTCACACTATAGAATGAGGCACTTGAGTTCTCTGTCTTCCTCCTCTCAAATGAGTTCACACGACAGCAACTTAAACATTTTGGAGACTGCAGAATACAGCCTTCCAAAAAGTCTCCTCCTTAAAAAAAAAAAAAAAAATTAAAAATATTTCAGCCTACCTTGCTATTTCTTTCTTGTTCAAAACTGTTGTGTTCAGTTCGGTTTAAAATGTGAATCAGTACTGAACAATAAAACAGAGCAGTTGCCGTTGAAGAGAAAAGCCATGTCATCTTACTAAAACCTAACACTACAGAATTTGAATCCACAGCACTTTGAAGTGAATATAAAATGCTATTACTAGAAATATAATTTTTTTCATTACTGAAACATACTGCCTTAAATTGCAAGAGAAAGTTTAAAAAACACTGCAGTATTTGTTATCGAACAGGAGATATTTATTTTATCAATTTAACCCACAACAAAACATCAATTATACTGACACAGTAGTACCAAAAAGGACAACCCCTCTCCCTGCATGCACACACATGCACACATACAAACACTGTACACATTACCCAAAGCTGGCAGAACAGCCACACAGCTCCAAAAGGAGGTGCTAAAAGAGCAAGAAAACCAAATATTAACTGTCAGAAAAAGACATTCCTCAGCAAAGCTATATTTGGAAGACAGTGTTATGTTGTTACTGCAGTGTGTTGATGGGACTACACAACAAAGGTGGTGTCACAGCAAGAAGAAATTAAAAGGAAGGGATAGTGAAGAGGATTTAAAACTACTATTTTAGGAGTCTATTTTCCCCAGAGTGGTAGGAATTAGTGAGGACTGTAGTTAAGCAATCAAATATTCCTGGAAGAAGTCCTTTATATAAACAGTTGAATCATTCCTATTTGGTTTTATTCAGATTTTATAAGCCCCAAAATAACTCTTTTAAGCATTTAATTTTATAATTAATTAATTCTCTGCACCGGGAACTACAACAAACTTGGAACAATTTTCTTAAATGAGGAGACAGCTGATGGCTCAGGTTTCCCAACACAGCTCATCCTGAACCTTTCTGAGAATTCATTGACAAACTTCCCCACCAACATCCCCATGCAGCAGAGTCTCAGCACTGTAAACCACCAGCATTTACATTTGGTTTTAACAGTCATGAAAAAATGGAAAATATCTTTCTCCAAAGCAAAAGGAGGCCAATAGCTTTGTGTTAAAATGGCATGCAAACAACTAATCAGATCCTGCAACATGCTGAACTTTTTCAGCTGCCATAAACTCAAGGTGCTGGCAGAGTGGATCCAAGGGCACAGATTAGGGACTTTTGCCTGAATACAGTTCTGGATGTTACCCCAACAACAGTTATACCTAGAAACTTCTTTAGCTAAGCACAATCAGTACAAAACATGGTATTTCCAGCAACAGTCTGAGGAAGACTAGTATCAGTTAGCAGTCCTGCTAAGTCACCTGTATTGATGCTAAGGGCCTTGTTTTGGTCACTTAGTTTAAGCACAGGCACTGCTCCTTTGATTTTACAAGGGTATTTGCCAGATTAAGGACTGCAGGAGTCAACAGACATGCCAGTCCTCACAACCAGGAGAAAGAACCCATTTAAAAGTCATGGCTAAATGAGGCCTTTAAGACCCAACTCTCTGACATGCAGGTGAGCACAATGAAATCACGGTAACAAACCTTGTGCAGATACAACTGGAGCAGGATACGGCCCGCAGAGCCAGCCGAAAGCTGCAGAGAGCCAGATGGGAGATCCTCCAGATGGCATAATCACACTCTCCTCTCAAGAAAAGAAAAACAAAGAAAATTTTTAAGTTGCCAGGTGCAACTTCAAGCAGGTGCTAGTCTTCCTCAGCTGAAGTCATTGAACAAAACTGCAGGAATGAAAAACAGCTTACCTAGGTGCTTCTGAAAAATTAAGCTAGAAGATTGTGATGAGAGCAGGATAAATGACATTTCTGTTGCCGCCTTAGGAATTTGAGAAAGGAAAGTGTTCCTCTGCAACCGGGCTGTTAAAACACTACCTTGCAAATAAGAACTCTTTCTCTTTATTGTAATGGGTCTTGACATTGACATTGTCATGCTAATTTGCCAAATTCAATCCCAGTATTTGCTTGAATTGAAGCAGCAAAGAGATATGAACATCAACCACCAGCTAAGTCCATGAAACACAAAAGCTGCCCGTTTATGGTCAGTGGTACTCCCTGTACTTTTCTTCTTTTTAGCAAAATTAATGGTCAGATCCGGGAAAAGTGTAGACTGGCTAAATTGTAAGTTATCTTCTTTTAGAAAAAAAAGAGGAACCTTTGGGGAAAAAAAAACCCACGCTGAATTATTTGACAGATCATGTTTCTCAAAGAAAGCAAGCTAAAATTTTATCGCAGCTGAAATAAATTGGCAGAGGATTTGGCTCTAACAAAGACACCCCTCTAAGCTTGAAGTTTCCCATTTTGTGAGTTCAGAGATATACCTGTCACTGCCTGACCTCCATTTGGGAAGGGCTTTGAGGCAGGGGAGCAGAAGAACTGAGAGCAGCCTGTAAACGGGAGCCAACATGAATGCAAGGATTACGTGCTGCATATTGGTATTCGCAGAAGATGCATGGAAGCAGACTGAATGGGTACACAGACACATCTGCCAAGCCAAACATAGAAGAAACAGAAAAATGTAAAAATCCAATGTCGTATTTTGTATGTTTTTTAGAAGCACCTTGCTGATGCAGGCCGCAAAGATGGGAAGAGGATGATTGCTGTCTCACTTTGTAAACAGGAATTTTGATATCTTTGGAAGACACTGGAGTGGTCCAAAAACCTTGGGGAGGGCTTTCACCTACCTTGTTTTATCTCCATCTTTCTCACATACACCCTCAGTCTCATGCTGGGTTACAGCCAGCTGCTTATGTGTCGTGCTTGATTAGATATGTAAGAGAACAGGACTTTGTTCCAAACACAGGAGGAGTCAGGCATGAAGCTGCAAGAGGASGTTGCAAGGAATGAGCATGAAATACTCTGTGCTGGCTTGCCTCATCTCATGGGCCACACTTTCTCTCAGAGGCTGAGTCCTGCTTTTTACTCCTACAGCTCAGGGTGCTGATCTTCCAGCAGGAGTACAGCATCAGGCTGCTGCTCTAAGCCATCAGCAATCCCAGACTGCTGTTTTCAAGAACACCATTGCTGCCCCACCTCCCTTCCTGGGGGAAGATACGCCTTTGCTACAGACAGATTGATTACTAAGAGCATGAGAGCTAAACAATATATACATTTACACAAATTACATATTGTGTGAACGCAAAGCTTTGGTTCAATCAAAGGCAGCAGCATCCTCACAGGGAACCAGATGGGGACACGAATAGGTTGAAATTAATGACTCGCAGAGACACAGTAGAATTCAGCATCATGTTGTGTCTCTGGCTAAGTTCACAAACAAGTATCTCAAGAAGATAACAAGCATTTAAAAGTAAAATCAKCAGCAGCACAGCAATGGGCAAGAAATTTGATTGTAACCTGTAAATCGAACGTCAAAGGTCTTACAAGCCCACTGATCGCAGGTGGACGCTTAATAGAAATGTGATACTGTACACCTGATATAAAAAAGCTCTCTTAATCTCTTCTTTCACATGCATAAGTAACTCACACTGCATGTAAATGTCATATCTCTAGTAAACAATTCATTTAAAATCATTTATGTACAGCAGAAAATGTATTTTAATGGTATTTTTCTAAAGGTCAGATAATGCAAAGAAAAACAGATAAAAAGGAGACAAAAGCTTACCCAAGTGATAATTTGAGTCTCCTATTAATAGCTTATATAACATAATGGTGTTTGAAAAAAAATAAGCATTCCATAAGTGAGACGGAATAAGTAGCATGGTAGGGTCCAGATCAAGACTCAGGAAATTCCCATTAAGGCAGTTCATCCCAAGTTTACTCTTGCATAAAACAGCATAAGAGAGCTTACTCTTGGGTAGAGTATACAGTATACAAGTATATCAAATGATTATAACATAAAAGTATAATATTCTCTTTCCAGTACAGATGTGCTAAACCATAGGATTTGGCTCCAGACCTGATTGTCATTCCCACCGGACTCTGGGAAAGGCCACATCCTATGTTTTGACCAGGTCATTTCAGGATATAAAATGAGAACTAGTTATGAAATTCACTTTCCAAAACCCTCAGTACCCAGAAGTCAGAGGAACTCTGAACTTACAGGACTACCTCTGTTCTGTAGCTTGCCAGACAAACTTGACTTCAAAAGTTGCTGTCAGGCCAGGACAAGTTGGTCCTTCTCATTTATATGTGACAGTGCCTGGTGTCACATGTACACTTATGTCTTAGATGGGCCACATTTCCAAAAATGTGCCTGCATTTTCCCTCCATCCCTAGACAGCACAAGCAAATGCACACACATGCATCAGGGCAAATTCAGCTTAGCAACAGCAGCTAACAGAACATGAAAAGTAAAGTTATTATCTGCAAGCCCCTGACAGCAAAAATATCACTCCCCTGGCCTTCCAAACGCCATGCTGGTATATACACATGCACATACATCCCAGAGAGTTTAGAATAATTTTAAGGCAAATTTTGCCTCTACTTTCTATTTGTTAGTGTGTTTCTGACCTACACTACAGCGCCATTAATTCTAAYGATCCAAGATGTTGTCTCTTTCAGGAGGAAACTACAAGATGTGCTAAATACAGTTTACACTTACTAGCTGCGTAGTGGCTTCTCAAACAGCAATAACCATAACAAAGTGGTCAGATCTTCCTTCTCACTTCTCATTTGACACTATAACTGTCCCTACCATCTCAAGTTATTGTAGTGGGTAAGAGTCATAGCAAATAGCTCCTGTAATCATCAGCATATTTATACATCCCCAGATACAGCTATACCCTGGATTTCCAAGAATATTCCCGAAGACTTGAGTCTGAAAAACAAATAAAATGTTTTAAACCCCAAAGAAGAATGCCAGTTGCCTCCTTGCAGCCTGGGCAGGCTCTAAACAGTAGGAGATTTTGTATTCCTGCCCAATAGTTCCCCTCAAGGGCAAAGGGCTTGGACATGCATCTGACGGTAGGAGCAGAAGGTTGCTATCCCCCCAGCTCTGAGGAGACCTCAGCCTCTTGCAAGAATAGGGTCAATCTCACCTGGTAGCTTCCTTCCCCTGGTGCCATGCACTTTACCTGACATTGTGCAGACACTGGCTGAGTCATCCAGCAGTCATGTGGCAAACACCTTCTTGCAGACCTTTAGAGGAGGACACTGATGCATCTTTACTGCACCACGCTGCCTGCGCAGCCAGGGCCATGTGCTGCTGCCTGCGCTGGATCTACTGGAGGTGTTGATTAAGGTCTCTCGCAGCCAGCTCAACTCCTTGCCATGTCAGGGTTGTTCCTTATTGTAGACTTGCACACCTAGAGATCAGTCAAATTTTAAAGCTTTCTCACAACCTTCAGCGGGACATCATTGCCGAATCCTTCTTCAGTGAGTGTCATTACAAATTCAGCAGCTGCTGAAATACCTATCTGCATCTATTATCCCATTTGGGGGGTTTTAAAGATGCATCATGGTCCACAGTTGCCATTCCCCTGGAGCACATGTTGCAATGTTTTGAGAGTTTGCCAAGTGGACCAAGCCCACAAGGTTCCGAAGTTCTCACTAACATGGTCTGCCACACAAAGAAGCAGAAGGGATGTTTCTGGGGAGCTGCATGCAAGGCAGCATCTCAGCAGGCACGTTTATCACACTCCCCCTCCCCTTGCAACGAGCATCCAGACAACAGTGACAGGCAATCAGGCTGTGTGGATGAGGCTTGAGTAGTCTGTAGGATGTAGACTATTTGGGCTTGGGCCTGCTGATGAAAGGTCTTTCCCAGTCTGGTCCATGGCCCCTAGCAGCCTGAGGAACGACTTGATGATGCCATGTCCCCGTCAAAAATGATATCAGAGTTGGTGCAGATACGTGGTGCGGCAAAATATTGTGTTCTTCCCACCTTATAAACTGCAAGTAGCTGAACTATTCAAGTTACCCCTTCCAGCCTTCAGAGCAATCCATCAAATGACGGACTTGTAGATGGAAAGGTTTTTGGTCCAGGAAAGAGAACTGGAAAGGACCACTGGCGTCAGAAAGGCATTCACCCCCAGGGCCAAACTGCTTTTTTCCCTTTTTATTGCTATCTGCTGCCACTGCGGTGACCTAGGACATTCCTGTGGCACTTCCTAATTTTGTGGCTTTTGATCTTTTACACTAATGGTCTCAATTTTATTAGACTATGCTAGAAAGTTTCATCACTTGGGAAAAGAGGGAGGAAGTGGGATGGATGTTTTGTAGACCAGTGAGAACTACAAGTACTTGTTGAGTCTGTTGGCCTAAAATGACACAAAATTATATCATTTTTATTGATTTTTCAAATGTTACACTGAAGGAGAAAACATACTTTCAAACAATGGTCTCAGATACTACAGGGAGAGAAAGGCAAGTCAAGTATACAAGCAAGGAGAAAGGCACTGATCCTGAAAAGCTATTTGAGTGAATTTACTCACAGGATCAGTCACACAAACCAGTTCTTGAACTGCATATTTGTGGATCACAAGCATAGTACTTGGGAAAGATAGACAGCAGCTAAAATATTCTTCCCCAAAAGGCTCCTACACCAACGCAGTCAAGGGTCTTTGCCTGCTGGATAACGCTTAAGCCTGTGCTGAGCTCTTAAAAATGATAGTGATTATTTTCAACAAAAGAATTCTATGAAGAACAGAAATTAAAGGCAGAAGCAGGCTCCTAGCTACCTATAATTCCAGGTGTAAAATCCTTTTCTCTTAGAAACAATTCATGTTACAAAATGAGTTTCATTTGGTATGCTATTACACAGCGTTACGCTTCTTAATTTCTCTGTTCACTCACCTTCTGGAGAAAGAAAAAGGAAATTAAAAACAAAAGCTGATAGTAAACATACATTATGAAATATGAAGAACCATGGGACCAACTGACCACTCCAGTGATTATGAAAACTGTAAACTATTTAAAGAGAGCACTTTTCACTGCTCTTCATTAGGGTCTGATTACCTCAGCCATTAACATTTGGCTCTTATTATTATGATTGTGAAATACTGTTCACACTAATGGACAAAAGAAAGTTGACGTGGCTATCTTGATTAACTCATCAATAATCATTTGGAATAATTTTTCTTCATTCACTGGATGAATCATTCACATGTCCTTTAATAATGCACATTGTTGTATAGTAAATTAGCATTAAGATTACCCACATCTGGGAGTTACACTCTACTTCAAAGCATTGCTCAAAAGAGATTTCAAATGTGAATTTTACTTAAAAAAAAAAAAGGAATATCAGAAAAAAATGACTTCTTTGTAATTGTTCAGTACACCAAGACATGTAGTCCTCGGGTTATGCAACTGAGCTCAACCTTTAAGCCACCAGATACTCAATATGTAAAAAACATACTCCCCATTATTTGCATACTTCTCTGGAGAGTAAAGCAAAACTCTCATTCCTCCTAAGGCAAATATAAACTTGAATAATAAATTGAATATAATGAATTCACCTTTACCTAAACAGATAAGAATATAACCAAAGCCAACTAGGCTGTTTGTGGATCCAACCCTGCAAACCTCCACTCGCACAAGGTTTCATAGCCAGTGTGACTGCACGCTCAGACTCTACATGTGGAAGTAGGTCCTGAGAGCTCAGCCCTATCTCCATGCAAAAAGCCCTGACAAGTCAGCTTCTTGCTGAGGTTCGTCTGTGCAGGACAGGAGGAGGTGAGCCTCTCCTGTCTCTAAGCCATGCCATGGTCACCGTGGCAGGTAATGACCTACCTCAGCTCTTTGCAGCAGCAGTTTTCACATGCCTCGAACAGATAACTCCCTGTGAAAACCCAGTGACACCCACCTCCTCCTTGCAAAAGCCAACACTAATAGCCAAGACGATTCTCAAGATTCTCAAGAGGTTTGGTTTTTCCCACCTCAGTGTATTTTGCTCCATCTTTTCTCCCAAAATCACTACTTACAGCTCTGAGGAAAGGCAAGCTACTTCTTCCACCTTCCTGACTGTACCCATCACCTGACAGTGAGTCAGGTGGTTAATCATCCTGTGTCCCAACCGCAGCCAGTGGCAGATTGTCAGAGAGAGGATAAAACAGCGTAGATGTGTAACGCTACGTCTATGGCACACTTTCTCACTCTGCAGCAATTTGCAGCTTAGGAGCTTCCTGAGCCAGGCAGGACATCTTTGCATTTAGCAGATGGATTTTTCTTCCATTGATTTTTCTAATTGCTTTTTGAACCATGTAAGCCTGTTACAATTTGCAGCATCCTGTGGTGGTGACTTCCAGAGTTTAACTGCATGCCACATGGAGAAGTAACTTCTTTTGCTTGTTTTCAGTCTGCAATCTGATCAATTTTTTTGGTGGCTCCAGGTAGGTGTATAGGAGGAGACAAGGAATAGTAATTCCCTATGTGCTTTTTTCATAACTGTCAGGATTTTACAGCTTTCTATAATCTCTTCCTCCATTATCTTCCTTCCACGCAGAGAAGTGCTAGCCTTTCAACTGCACTCATGGTTTACTGCAATGACCAAACTGGTTTTCTTCTGTCTTGTTTCCTTCTGTTTTCCTCATTTTGTTTGGTTTTTGCCCACTACTGAGCACTGACTAAATGTTTTCAAGACCTGTGACACCACCATCGTGACAGTAACCAGTTCAGAGCCCATTGTGCATGCAGTATTAGGTGTGTTTTCCTTGTGTACATTAATTCACTTCAATCTGTACTGAATTTCATCTGCCTTTTTTATTTCCTAGACACTCTATAGCATGAAATAGTTCTGTACATCTTTTAAAGCCTTTATTTTTTCAGTATTTTTCTTTAACTGTCCTAAATAAGTTCACATCAGTAAACACATTCACTACACCATCACCCACTTTACAAGCGATTATGTACAAAGATGTAGAACAGCCCAGGACCAGCACTAGTTCCCAAAGGACTCTCCTGTGACATCTCTCCATTGAGCAACCCAATCATTTATTCTTGCTCCTTGTTTTCTACCTTTGAATAACTCATTTATCCATGTGAAGAACTTCCATCTTTCACAGTTCAGTTTCTTTAGGAAGCTTTGGGGAGGGGCCACGCTAAAAGAAGTCTAAAACTGGGGAAGAGGAGAAATAAGAAATCACTTCCATTTCTTTATCTCCCACTTTCCCTCATTCAGACACACACATCTCAGTTACAATCTGCCATGAAAATAATCTTTCTGAAGACTACTGCATTTTCTCTTTCTGTAAATGGTCTTTCTTAAATAGCATGGTTCCCAGTTGCTGTTATACAATTATTCTTATAACAGCAACAAAATCACCAAGCGTCATTTCATTAATTCACCCACTGAAAAACTGTTTCACAAGAAGGAAGTTACCATTGGGGATGGAGAAGGAGAATAACATTTGTTTGATAGTAAGGATTAATTGGAAAATAAACTGTGTAATGGATGCTTGTGGAGGAATAAATAACATAATGGAATATTTGGGGTATTTTCCTATCTTTATGTACAGCAAGTAATCTATATAAATCCCCCACTCATAGAGATGAGAATAAATGCTACATAAATATTAAAATACTTTTTATAGTTACAATGGGAAACACATCTTCCTGTGCTTTACAGCTGAAATAGCACTTATCTGCTCTTTTCTCTCCATGCTTTATGTAGCAGCTATTTCAGCACACCGAATCTGCCTGCTGAGCGAGAAGGGCAGCTGTTCATCTGGTGCACATTTCCACCGCAACAGCTCCGGCAGGAACATTTGCACCTCCAGCCAACGCTGTTGGCATCAATGTTGCCAGCGGGATCTGCAAGATTTCCGCTCTTTCATACACCTATCGTATGACAACACTTGAATTGTGTAGGTTTGTCATTTCAGGAGACACAATTCAAGATCTCTTGAGTGTATTCTCAAAGCTCAAAAAGAATATAAACAAAGGAAATGACATGTGGTTTTATGATCGTTATAAAACATTTTATCAGCTGAGGGACAATACCCCAAGCTGCAATATATATTCATATGAATGATTCTTAGTTAACCAGGTAAATCTCTTAATTTTGCTAGTTTTCTATTTATTCTAGCTTGTTAGCCATTGCAGGCCAATCTCTGTTTGTGTCCGGTTTGGGGAGGGATCTGGCCTAGAAGCTGGACATTTCAGCCTACAGAAGCAAAAATATTTTTTTGCTACCAACAGCTACTAGGATTTGCAGAATGAGAAATTATTTCATTTTCTCCCTTCTGCTGCCCTGTCATTTTTCTGAAGTCTGAGAAGATAGGTGCCTTGAAAAGTCACCACTGGGGGGGGCGGGCAGGGGGAAGTGAAATTATGACTTAGACATTAATCAGTGGTTCTGAATAAAAGATCCAAGGCACTGAAATTCTTACATTTAATGATAAGAAAATTTTCCATCAAAATCTATGTCCTTTACCCAAGGAAAAAATAATTTTGAACAAAATTTTATTTTCCAGTTGGTTATGGTTTTGGCTGAGAAGCTTTCATCAGTTTTACTGGGCCAGAAAGGAGATGCCAGTCAGTGTCTGTTTCCCTTTTCATCGTTATAGGAAGATGTATTTATATAGAAATAGTCCTCATGCAGTTCAAAGTCTTCCATGTTCGCAGCTAAATACGCTTCCTTTTTTTCACAATGAGCATATTTGCAAATCTTTTCTGGGGCATATTTTTGTACACACATTTACGTTTCATTGTTCTCTTGTTCCCATAAAACTGCTCCTTTAATGGCCCTTAATTAAGAAGCCTTTGTACTTTTGATCTATATCATCTTTTCCTTAATAATTAATGTATCATAAAGGTAACAGTGCTTAGTGAACCAATTGTTTTTCTTCATTACTTTATTTGAGAAATCAAAAGTTGCCCTTTCGCTCATCACCCAAATCAAAATTGCATCAACAGATGAGAACATGTAAGTAGAAACTTTTAGAGCAGCAAGAAGTGAGAGTGTGAGAATGAATAAAGACAATTGACATTACTTGCCAGCTCCAGCACACAAACATGGTCTGTCTACTACACACAGTAGAAGCTATTTATGTACTGATGAACCCGATACGCATTAATGAGTTCACTTGAGGATTTATGCAGTACCATTATATCATCGTAAAAGACATTGTTGGAAACAATGAAAATAACCGAAAAAAAAAAATCCTTGAAGTAAAATATTAATAGATGAAATTTTGCAGTACATTGATTAAGATGTTCCCATTTATGAAAAATTCAGTGCCATTAACAACATACAGTCTGGTTTAGAGTGAGTGGTGAGAGGACTGGATCATTAGCTACAAAGAGGAAGACCCTCAACTCTTCAATAATGTAGCTGCGCTGCTGACCCACTGCCAGAAAGTCAACTTAACACCTCGTGAGGTCTAAGTGGAGAAAACCAGTTAAATCCTGTTTCCAAAAAGTTCTTATTTCCCAAAAGCACACCAGTATAGGAAGGGTCGGATATAATTTGGATGTTACTCTCTGGCTCCCAAGATCTAAAAAAACCCGCCAAACAGACAAGAACACAAAAAGATATGCTTCTATATTATACGTGTGTGTGTGTGTGTGTACACACACACGCACACATATAAATATATATATATATATATGGTTTAATCATGTTTAAAAATAGAGGAGACTAGGATCAGTGGCTTTTCTACCATTTTGAAGCATGACACTCCTTTACTATTCCAGCATCCTTCAGACACAGATCACATGTGACCAGATCAGTTCAGATTTCACCTATCTGAGTGAAGTCTTGGGCTATAGGAAATACGCAAATGTTAAAAATAGCTGCTTGAACTAGGATTAATCACAGCATCATGCCCCATTCCCAAAATGGCTCCAGTGACAGGAGGTCTGAGGAAAAGCATCTAAGGAGCCGGATCAGAGTGCACATTTGATTTATGTAAAAATAGGATGCCATGTCACCTGCAGCTATATGTTAATTTAGTATAGTTTTCATATTGATGGGGCTGTGCTATTAACAACAGGGTAGAGCTCACTGTACAGTACCAGGCATATCAGCATTAATCAATTAACAAAAACAATCACTTTCTGAAATCCCTCCAATCCCTCCAGATTCTCTGGCATAAGCCAGAGTATAAGTACTTTCTTTTGTGTATTTAATGTAGTGATAATTTGCTATTTCTTAAATTAGTATCTACTGCCTGTAGTCAGCTTGCTTCATTGATCTCCCTTTCTCTGTCACCTCTTTTCTTTGTTTTTAAGTATTTTTCTTTTAAATCAAAACTTTAAAAACTTTTCATAATAACATCTGCAATTAAAAGAATAATGTTACTTTTCAAATAAATTCTTGGCAAATTAGGTGCCTTTTATGGACAACACACCAACTTAATTTCCATGCTTTAAAAATTAACCTACCTTTCATTGAAAAATGTAAAGCCTATGCTTGCATACAAAGTCCACCTGATTTCGTAGCTTGGTTAAAAAACAATAACCATAACAATATGGTGAAGAAATATTAACCCAGTTTTGTGATGCACTAAGTAGAGCTTGAGTAAACAAAAATAATCATGAAGGGAAAATTTTAATGTTAAAAAGTAACCAACACAAAAGCATTAATCAGCTATTGTGGTCCTCCCGGCTCCTGAGGCTGTAGGGACTGCCTGGCCCTGGGGTGGAGGGACCGCTCACGGCCCTGGGGAGCCACCACCACGCCACCAAACACAGGACTGGGTCCAGTAAAAGTAAATGCACCCCATGCTGACCCCAACAGCTAGGATGACTTTTGGCTACACCTCCTGGAGGCTTTTGCTTTGCTGGGAGAAAGAGAAGATGCCTGCTGCTCCAAAGGGGAAAGGTCCCTTGTACCCCTAGGAGTCACTGGCCCCTGCCCTTTGCTGACTGCTGCTCCTCCATGCTGGCCGTGGGATGACAAGGCAGGGGAAGCACCAGGAGAGCAAGGGGTCTTGTGATAGCTACGCCATGCCACCATCTTTGTCATTTTCTTATGTTTCATGAAAAACAAACTGCAGCCAACCTTGTGAACTTTATCTGAAGCACCCACATGAGCCCTAAAAATGCAATTCAATTCTTTCCCATAGCACTTTGTTATGAATAAGTCTCTATAAAGCTCCGTTACTGTCTAGGCCTTTTCATTGATTTTTTAATTTATATATGTACACCAATAAACGAGTAGTTGCAAAAGACTCTGAAACAGCTGGGATATAGCATGAGTCAGATATTAATTGGCAAAACATGAATACTATGAGTGACAAGTGTTTTACAGCCAGGTTTTTCCAATAATGCAGAGTAAGTGCAAAGAAGGGCCACAACTAGAACTGCTGGAGGATGCTCCTTCTTTGTGTGTCCAGGCAACTCCTCAAAGAAAAGTCTTGCTGATTAGCAAGACCTGGCTCTCAAGGCTTCCTCCTGCCAGACTTTTGGTCTGAGCCTCCCATTTTGGACCATACAATTACTCAGGTTTGCAAAAGCCAAAGGGCTCCTGTTTGCATATGCACATCCCCACCTGTGGAGGTACACTGGGAGACAAGAATAAGAGGTCTTCACAGACACAAACTGTAAGAAGGCTCTGCATATGCAACCAGGTGGGTGAGACCTCTCATAGTGACAGCTAGCAGTATTACCAGGTTTTGCAATGTTACTAAAAGCTATGTGGGTTTTGGTGCTTTTGCTCAAGGTGCAGCTCCCTCTTAGAGGCACGTGGTTCTGGAAAAATCCCTGCATTCATTTTCTTAAATGCTGCTAGGCAGCAAATTTGGCCTTGGTGAGAACTGTTAGAGAGGGGCTTTCCAGAAAATCTGAGGAGTACGGGCAAATAAACCCTCAAACAACTTGTTTTCAAAATCTTAATGACTTTTAAGCTTGCTTTTTCTTTTTTTTTTTCCCTTCATTTGACTCATGATTTCAGCAGAATTGAAGAGATGCCGGTGCAGCTTAGAACAGCAGTTGTTGGCACATTACCTACCACCCATGCCTGCATACTTGGTGTGGACACAGGCCTGTGTACAGACTTATACATATGACTGCTGGCCTGTCTTATCTCTCCTGCCTCCCCCGAAATGTCCTAGCTTAGGCCTTGGGACAATAAAGGGCCTGCAGGCTGCTTTTTTACTCTTTGAAACACCCCCAGAGAATCATTCCCAGGCAGAGGAATGCTCACTATGGCCATACCCAGTCAAGCTAGAATAGTAGGTCTGCATGACAAAACTCTTCTTAAAGCTATCCTATTCACCACCGCTATTTGCTTGCCTTGGATTTCTTGCCTTTCACTTCCTGCATGTGGAGAAGGTGTGGAGCACAGCCTTTGCAAATCAGGGTAAAAAACACCAAAAGAAGGGCTTTTTGCACAAAAATTGAGAATGCTTTCAGTTAAACTTACAACCACCTAAGTCCCTGACTGCATCTTCTTCAGGTTTCAGTAAGTCTAGCTGTGCTGCTCTTCAAGCCATTTCCACCCACAGTTACCCACCCATCCACCCTTTCTTACGCATATAATAAAACAAACAGTAAGCATGCAAAAAAAGTATCCTTTCACCATGTCACTCAGAGTTACCTCGTCACATTCGYGAGTCTGCCTGTCAGAATACAGCTGCTGCAAGTTTACCTGAATGCTCAGAGTTTGTCATTTCATGACTGGAGGCTGTGAATTTCAAATAATGCAACTACTAAAATCATAGCCCAGTGCCAGCTGCCCTGTGGGAGGGACTATAAACTCTGCAGCCAGAGTAAACAGCAGGATACTTTGAGTGACCACTGCTTCATCCTCCCACACATATCTTATTCATCTTGTCTCCTTCTGATGACATTAAAAGCTGCTGCAGCATAAAAAGAAATATTAATCTGCAAGAGAAATATGAAGAGCAATTTAATACTCAGGCAAGCTAACAGCTCTGGAACCATGGCATAGCTGTTACTGTCATCAACCAGCTTTCTAACTGAACATAAGTTTTGGTGAGTTATGATTGTCAAGGAATACAGAAGTATAGAGAATACATGGAATATTTATATGCCTTTTCATGTGACCCAAAGAGGTGCAAAACTAACCATGCTTTATTAGACAGTGAAACAGTTGCATTTAAGCCATTGTGCAGAAGACACAAGCAAAGCTTAGAAGAGCTCCCTTGTTTTCCACAGTTTTGAATATCATCATTCCCTCTWCTCAGAGATTATTGAAAATTATTATTACTTGACTTCATCAAATAGTTGGTGCAAACACAAAGGAGAAATGAGATGCTGAACTGCCCTTATCTTCTGGGCGACATTTTATCTTTTACACACAAAGCAGCCAGGCAAGTGTTTCTGAATAAGTAGTGTAAAGCTCTGCTGCTAAACCTGTAACAGGGTTAGTGTGGACATGTAACAAGGGACTCCTTGCAAAAACCCTCCACCAATCTTTGCAAAAGAGCCAATTTCTCTGTTAGACCGGCACAAATCCTCTGAGCTTAACAGGTCTAATTTTGGGCATACACCAGTAGGATACCCAAGGCAGGCCCACAGTTACCAGCCCAGTTAAATTCTGGTAAGGAAAAAGCCCGTGCAATCTTCAGAAGAAACCGAAACAAAGGCTCAGCAGCCAGCCATTGTGGCTTTAACTAATCAGAGAGAAACCACCTGCAGGAATACCCCCTTTTCTGTTTACTCCCAGCAGAACCTTCCAAATGATGATTAATCACTGAATAAACTGAACAACTGACAATGACATAATGACAAAGGGAAGGCAGAGAGGGGCACCAGCACTGGTGGATGTGGCTCGAGCATGGGTGGGTGGAATGGCCAAAGAAGATGGATGGCCTGAAAATGCTTGACACTTAAGTATCTCCTATGTAACAGGAGGACGGCTACGCTAAAGCGAGCTGCCAACTTCAAGCAAATAATGCTCTACACAACAAGCTGACACACTTCCTTCAGCTGTCAGCAGCAATGCAGAGGGGCAGCTTCCTCAGGAATGAACTAATGAGGCTTTTAATTGGGATGTGAAGCCCCGATAATAACAGAAATAAGAGATACTGTAAATGGCAGGATAATCCATTACAGTGGAAAGCATTGTGAATGTTTTACTGATTATATCCGCAGATTATCCTACCTATGTCCCTACTAATTTGAAAAATGATGAATCATAGGGTTCAAACAGGACTCAGATGAGTCAATTAGACTAAATAGTGATATCAAAAGCTCATATTTTCTGCACTTAGGAATCAAGCATGTTTTGCCTAACAACAAACAAAAATGAGCTGTGTTTCATGCTCTCAGTTGACCAAGTCATTAGCAACATGGAAGAATACTTCTTTAAATTTTCCGTATTTTCAGATGTTCTTGCCCCCATGGAGTCCTTTCTGGCAGATGTTTATTAGCAGGAAAAACATTTGCAGGAAATGAAATATTGTCTTGCAGCATTCTGCTGATTCCACTTCTAATTTTATCAGTTCAGGGTTAGTTTAGGTGTTTCAGTGAATATCAGCGTAACGAGAAAACTTCGACTGCTATTAGCCAAACTCTGCACATTCAGTACTCAGACCAAAATTGAGCTCCAGTGTACAACTGGGGCATCACTTCTTCTCTCCTTACACACCTCATGCTCTCTCTGAAGTTGAAATGCAAGTGGTATAAGATTAAGCCTTAGGGACAAATTCACTATACATCTTGGTTTGGACAGTTATTTACACTAATGCAGAATGATTAGGTAAATCTTCACACCCGCCAGGAGATACACGGGCATTAAGCACCTTACTGCCTTAGAAAACATGGCTGATAGATCACCTGATTTGAAAGGTGCATTTTACTGAACAAGAAAGATTGTCTGGCTCAGTCTTGTGCCAGTTTTGCACTGGATGAAACAAGTAGCAAAATTCAAATAATGTCAATAGGAGTAAATCCTTTTCCGCTTATTTTGTGATTGGTTTTGTTTGGTCTTAGGAATGTAGCACAGGTACAAAAGAGGATTTTAAACAAACTAAATAAAAAAAAGTTTTGATGGTTTGGTTTTCTGCTTTTAGGATTTTTTCCCCTCTTCCCATAAGGAAAAAAAGAGAAGAAAGGGAAGTACTGGGGTAAATCAAATCCCAGATGCTTTTATTTTAGCTTCAGGTTCAGTTAGAGCATTTTCCATTTTGAATTACTGCACTGAAAGCAGGAATATCTCCATGTATCTGAAAACTGCTGTGAATATTTTCTATATCTCAAAAGGCATTTTTTTGTAGGGAAAAACATTCACAAACCACTTCAGCTACGTAGACTATAAATTAAGTCCGATCTCATTCCAATTATGGCAATTTGCATTTTCTCACTGATTTAACAGAAAACAGACAATTAAGATGAGAGTTACTGCAATGATGCATCTGCACTTCCAGACTTTAGCCTATGTCAGTATTTTTATAGTGTACTTCCTTGGCCAATGGTTTAGTAAAATTTAGCTTTCCCTACCATTTTCTATAAAAGGTCTCTGTCATCAAATGCAGCTTTAGAAATATCTTAGCTTTGAAAAAAAATAAATAGAAATAGACATTTGAGGACTGAGACATTTATACAACCCCAAAGTAATTTCTTGGGGCCAGAAACAATCATCCAGGAGCTTTTATCACTACAAAACCGGGATCTTGTCAAAGTGCCCAGAGAAGGACTTGCTCAGAGTGTCTTTCTGTAACAAGCAATGCAGAGACTATTCCTTCTGTACGATACTCCTTCTCAGCACAAGAGGTGGATTAACTACATGTAATAATGTGCACTTCTATGCAATAAGCTTGCAGTTGCCACATGCATGAAACTGTATTCGGCTCCATCTGGGAAGCCTCCATCACCCCACCTCCTCAGCAGTATGGGCACTTTCCAGCTTTCCTGTTTAAGCTGCTTTACAAGAGGGGGGCAGAGAAAAGTGAGAGTATGAACTGTAGCATAGCACTTAAAGTGAGGCTAGGAGCCCAGTCACTGTTCAAGGACTAGTTGTGTATTCTGCATATGACATCCTGATTTCAGCCCAGACACTGCAGATCCTTCTGTGGCCTAAACCCTTTTTGAAGGCGGGGTTTGGTTCCCAGTCTCACTCATGAGCTTTCAGAAATTTTATTTGTCTTTAATTATGATGTTACAGGACTGTCAGTATTTCCTAGGAACACCACTACATACCCTGGAAGGGCTCCTGAATGTAAGTGTGTACATTTTCAATTTTTATACTTCCATCCTGCCAAATTTGTTCCATTCCTCCACCATATCAAACAGTTCCTCATGACAGCTATCCTGCACATTATCACTAGCTATCTGCACAAGCATCTTCATGTTTCACATTAACTGTTTTTATCCCTTAAAATTCACATCACTCACAATAGATGGTCAAAATCCTCCACTCAAAACCATTCCTACTCTTTCACTGGTACAAACAGTCAGTGCTAATTCTCATCAAAGTTCTCCCATGTCAATTGGCTGCTCACCCCAAACCTTCCAAACTCTCCAGTTATTCTGAGGAGTCTTAACTCTTAACAAGAATTGAGCTTCTTATCAAAATCGTCTAGGAGTCTTGGGCCCCAATACTGTATATTCCAACTGCTTTGCACAGTCCTTTGTCCAAGGACAATGCATAAATTTAAGGAGATCATTTAATGTTAAAGGTACAGCCTTTCCTACAGAAGGGAAAATTTCATTTTGAGCTCTGCCCAGACACTAGTAACTATTGCCAAATTTACTAAATATTTTTTTCTCTACACTGACATCTTTCTATTACAGCACAGACTTTTCCACAGATTTTTGGAATACCAGTCTGTGATCTCTGCTGTCCTCTCTCAGAGATGATCATTATTCACAACTGCACTAGCTGCAGCTTCTTGATGTTATTTTTCCTCACATTCATGCTTCTACATCTGTATTTTTGGCCAAGCCTCCACAGTCCTTTTTCAATGTCTATTCCCAACAAATATTTTGCTTATTTCCTTTAGATTTTGCATATGTATTTCTTTTGATCCAGACAGGATCAGGAGATGAAGATAAAACGTTTTGAGGAAAAGCTTTCCCTCTGTATTTATTCCTGCTTTTTATTTTGCATAGCTCTCTTCACTGGCTCTTCAGAAAGAAGTTCTAGTGACCTTTGAAATGTACAGATAAGATAATTTTAAAAGGCTCAGCCACAGACAAGGTTAGAAAAATTGTGAACAGGCAGGGAAGAGCAGATAACTTATTTTGTTACTGTTCCTTCATTTTCTTTAGATACTTCTTTTCTGAATTCTTATAAAAACATACATCCCAGTGAGTGAGGAAATAGTAGAAGAGAAATAGGAAAGTACAGACAGTGCATTTTCCCTTCAAAATGTTTAAAACATCTTGTGCTGTTTCTTTGCAACAGTGAAGATTGATGTCTTTTTTAGGATAATGCTTCAAGGAACTACATTACAAAAAATACCAGCTTCCTTTCAGCTAGTTCTCTGCATGTGGCAGGATATTGGTGAAAATCAGCAAATTTGGGATGTTAATGTTCAACCAGGTACAGTGAAGGGTGCAAAACACTTAAAGACAGATCAGCTTGACAGACTCTGCACTCCAGCCTATTTAGCCAGGCATGTACTTTAGTTGTAAGTTGCCTTGTTTAATTAGCTACTGAGGTGTTCCATCTTCATCCCTAGTGCCTCATGCCTCATAGGATGCAGAAGCAATCACTGCTTGGGACTATGACGGAGCAGGGCTTGATTGTTCTACAAGATGTCCCATGGATGGGGACCAGACACTGTTGATTAACCATTAACTTCACAATTCTTAACATCAGGTTTTTTTCTTTCAGTGATGCTAAGATAGACACTTTGGAAAGATCTGAAATGCTGTGTAGAAGATGACAGATTGCTTTGTTTATTTTAAAAAGGGCTGATTACAGCAGGCTCTAACACCAGAGCAATTTAAGAATGAGAAAAACATAGGAAGAGATGGTGGAATTTCTATGAGACTTTTTAAAAAATACATACGCACACACAAGCACATTTGAAATGTGTGTAGACATGTCACTATTGAATGTATTTCTAATAAAATACCTATACAGGATTAAAGCATACCTTGCTGAAAACTCCTGCAAAAACACTTTCTAGCGATCAGCAGAATCCATCATAGGTTTATGTTGCTTTTACAGAGGGAAGAAGACAGACTTGTGGAAGAAAAAGTAGAGGTGGACTGGTCTGAATAGCAGAGAACTGGCTGCAGAGACCACACTGAAGTAAGTGTGCTTCTTAAAATAGGTATTTCCAGTGTGCTGTGTTCACTGCAAAACCACTTGAAATCTTTAGTACCATTGACTGTTCACTGCAAAACCACTTGAAATCTTTAGTACCATTGACTCTTTCCATCCTGAAATACCACCACAATTTAATTCTCAGGTGCTTCAAAAGGATTTCTAGGAGCTCTGCTGTGGAGTATTTAATTTTCTTTATGAGGTTAGGTTATGCATTTAGGTTATTAGTTAGTTAGCAGTCTAGACTTTTATACCTACCCCTTGCTCCTGACTCCAAATAACTATATAAGTAAGAAATTTTCATTAGTGCCCATGAAAACAACTTTAGTCCAGTGCTGGCTATTACAGTATTCACAATATCAGTTTTAACTGTTCAAATTAGTAAGCCCGTTCTCCTGACCTCTGAGCTTTCTTTTTCATCCCTTCAAGAAAGTATTGCAGAGAAGGGCACAGCAATCAAGCCTTGATATTGCCGCAAAGCCTTCAAATTTCTTCAGCCATTTCAATTTGTGGTTAGGCCCACTGAGACCACAGAAGAGCACAGACCTCTGGCAGTGATCTGCACTTAGTGCTGGGCAGAGATCCAAGTTTCACGATCCCATTTTTACATGGGTTTGCAGCATGGTGGAACTGACATCTTGATTTACAACAGCCCAAGTGAGATTAAGTCATGTCAGAGCTGACCATGAAAATGGCCAACGTGATGTTTTGACCAGGCCAGGTCATCGGTAGTGTCTCCAGACATCCCACTCCTATTGACCAGAGAAATCAAATGACAGCACTGAAAAAGCACTCATTTAGTAAGGCAGCTTAACTTTCTCAACTTAGTATCTCCCTTCATTTGTTTAGGAACACAGGGATATCCCTCTACTTCCTCCCAGACATGTCAATAATTCTCCAGACAGCAGGGATGAAAACACTGCCATCTCCAGCTGCCCATCCACACCTCTGGGAGTAGGAGCAGCACCAGCCCTTCAGCTGCYGCAGCTCACACCCAGTGTGCCCACTGAAAGCAAATCTACCAAAGAGCACTTCACCTATTCAATTTGCCCTAAAGGCCATCAGTTTCACAAGCTTAGCAACAGCTGTAGGACACTCAAGAAGCTATTGTCTTCTGGCTAAGGCTTACAGCACCTGCCATGCAAGCACTTCCCACCCATTACGTGGCACTCACAGCCCTGTAACTACATAAGGATCTAAGGTCACAGATAGACTATCTGTACCAGTGAGGAGACCCAATTCCCCAAACTCTTCCCTCGTGCCTCCCTAGTCAACAATAGCTTGAGTGTACTGAGTTTCAGGACACACTGAAGAATCCTGCCATTTACCGAGTCCTCACACASGCAATTTTTAAGGAGGTTTTTGAAAGTTTTTATAAGGCACAGTTATTTTTTGCCTTTTCCCCCCCCAGTCCTTTAACTGACATGGAGTAAAAGTTGTGTGATTTACATGTGCCTGGAAAGGATGGAAGCAGCTATTTTTAACTGTATCACTTGCTTTTAATTCCATCATTCAATTAGACATATATTTTAGCTTCAGGAAACTTTCTTTTCAAGAGGTGAAATGCCAGCACAGTACACTAGCAGAACCATTAGCTGTCAAAATAAAACAGGCTTCATATTCACAGAACAACAAGATCAACTACATGCGACAGAAATAAGATGGCAGTGCACTTTTACTTTTCAGCAGCTAGCGCAGTGTTTTCTGTATTAAATTTAATAGGCATTTTACATGGGATGTCAGATATTTTTGTCTCTGCAAATAGGGTTATTTCCTTAAAAAAAAAAATCTAGGTTTCCTGCTGCTTATATAGGGAAATCATTGAGAAACAGCACGGAATTGCAGTCTTACACTAGCAATGACTAGGTAGTCATCATTTTTAAGAACAATGTCACAAAAGCTATTTCGACGCTGTCACTCTTAAGAATAATTAGTTTCCATCAAAGCAACAGATTATCTGTTCATGTTGTCCACTGGGTCATTACAATGGGCAACCAATACAGATAAATGGTATCTAATCTTTTCTGCTCTTCTATTGGACTGATTGATGGTTATAACATCTCCGATATTATAAGGCAGAAAAATTATGCTGACATTTAGAAGCAAAAGCACAGAAAGATAAAACTAAGTACAAAGCACATCCAACACCATAAAAAAAAAAAAAAAAAAAAAAAAA